>JADLZN010001340.1:0-26475 GCA_018155175.1 Sinocyclocheilus anophthalmus | reverse complement strand
AACAGGTGATATTAATAATGTGAAAAGAAACTGGAAGGACCAAATAAGGACAACAGAACTAAATGGGAACATACACGGCAGATACATATGAGCTATGTGCTTGATTAATATGAATCCATTCAAACTCATATGACACTGTCACAGAACTCCTTATATTCATTACTGGTTGGGTCTTTCATGGCCTCTGTATAATTTCTGCCTTTCAAGCGGGCTGTAGCTCCAAGAGACTGTCCATCTAAAAAAAAAAGCACAGTATTTGGTAAGCTAAATGTGAACACATTTAATCATGCTGACACCGTAATATACTGGAATCTAATATACTGGGAATCTATAGTCAGCAGTATTACTATAGACTGAATTTTTAGTAGAAATGCCTAAAATTAAACAATAATTATACATTTAGTACTTAATACTAATTAATGTGCTGTTATACTTGCCTGTTCTCACTTTGATCTCTATGGGGTTTCCCTGTTTACCACAGGCAACTGGAGTGACACGTACAGTATGAAGAACCACAGGACTCAGGTCTGTGAATGTCCAATTATAGCTTTTCACGTTCCAGTTTTGTATCTTATTGCTCCCGTTTAGCAGAACCAGGTAGAAGGTGACCCCAATCTGGATGTTGGTGGTCCATGCCACATGGAAGGATGATGCAGTGACATTATAAGAGAGGATGCTGATGATCTCAGGTGTGTAGTCTTAACATGGAAAGAAAAGAAAGAAGTTGGCGAGATATATCACAACACTATTTTCAATGCCAAACTAGATGCTACACATGCAGTGTAAGAAAATTAGGGGTTCATAGAACAACAACAACAACAATAAAATGAAATTAAAAAATAAAGACAAAAGTTTTCAAATTCATTTAATATTTGGTAACATTTATTTTAAGTAATCTTATGTCTAATAACAATTATATGATTAGACATGCAAGTAACACGAAGCCAAAACCTAATCCTTAAAAATATAGTAAGTATAGTAGGTACTTATAGGACTTCAGTCTTAATTTTGTATATTAACTGTAACAAGCGACACCTTCAAAAAGTGTAACCAATATTTGCTGGGTGTTTGGGTTTGGCGGTTTAGGCCTGTCACGGTATAACTAATTTTTAATTTTTTTTAGTTAAAAAATAACTTATATAATTTTTGATTATTTTTATATATTATATAAAAATTAGTAATTTTTTATAAATTAAAAAATATGACACTAAAATGGATGTAGGTGACGGAAAGTCCCTGTCTTAATGAAGGTTGTTAATTGAATCAGTCATTCAAACAATTGTTTAAAAAACAGCTATATTTAGAACAAGAAGCAAGTGGCTTCTTTATGAAGGGATATTGGAATCATGATGCAAATGATTCCCATTCCCAAAAACAGATTAATTCAGGAATGAAACACTGCAGTGTTGCTCTGTGATGCACAAATGTTATCTGCGCGGCTTGTTGGGATATTCTGTTGCCGAAACAGAAAAAACGGACAAGTTGTGTTAAAATGTAAAACTGAGCTCATATTAACTATTCGTTGTTGAAACTGTTGTATAAATCAACACCACATTTGCGATCAAGCTAACGTGTGATAGTCGGAAAAGAGCACCCTTGCTTGGTGATAGTACTCAACTATTATCACATTCATATAATATAAAAAACAAAAACCCAAACAGGGATATTTATTTTTGTTTGACTTCAAGCTTTTAATGATAGGTGCATTCGAGATAGGCCTAATCTGCAAATGAATGCTTTTGCCACTCTCAAGACATGTTTTTGTTTGTTTTTTGCATACTGGCAGCTTGCACATTGTTAAAACAACAATTATGATATTATCATAGATGATAAATTTAGGCACACCCCTATGGCTCAAGAAAAAACTTCTGATTAATTTCAATGTTGAGAACAGTTGTGCAGCTTCATATTTTTGTGGAAACTGTGATGCATTTTATTTTTCGGGATTCTTTGATGAACAGAAAGTTCACTGAACAGTAGGGCTGGGACAATAAATCGATGAATCGCGATTCTAAAACTAAAACTCAGAATCGCTTTCAAGAGAGAATCACGATGCCTTCGAAAAGCAGAATTCGGTGTGCAGATCATTTCTCGATTTGCGATGCATCGATTTATTGGAGCAGCTCTACTGAACAGCAGTTATTTGAAATGGAAAATCTTGTAACATTAGAAATGTTTTAACGGTCACGTTTGCTGAATAAAAGTATGCATTACTTTAAAAAAAAAAGAAAAAAAAAAAGATGAATTTCTGACCTCAACAGTTTGGGGTCAGTAAGAGTGATTTTTTGAAAGAGTGTAGCGCATGTGTAAATATCTGAGGTTAAATGTACCGCGGTCCGCCTTGCAGCACCATGGTAACGGGCCCGACCAGATGTGTGACTCCTCCGACCCGAACAGCGGTGGTGAGCAGCTCCCTCATGTGAACCAGAGCCTGTCTCCGGGTGCGGCCTCTCCTCCAGCGCGTCTGAGCCGCGGACAAGAAGCTGCTGCTGGACACCTGCAGGCAGAAGACGCACTTTAAGAGCTGAATGGCCACAGGGATGTTAGTCAGTGAGCGATGCGACTGTCTAATCTTACGGTCTGATCAGGAGTGGTTCCTATGAAGGCGAACAGCTGTCCCAGCAGCACGCTGTATGTGGGCTTGTCCTTGCGGTCTTCAATGGCCAGCGACTGCAGCAGAGTAAAAGAGCTGCTCCGGTGACTGGATGGATGGAGGCGCCTCCTAGACCCACAGACAGACAGGCAATTAGTTAGTAAAAAATTGTAGCAATGTTTAGAATTTACCTATTAAAAGCAATAGGCCAATTAAAATAAAAAATCATAACATTAACACAACATTAAAACTGATGTGTGTAATTGGCAAATGTTCCTAAAGGGTTTATTTAGTTACCCACTTATTCATATTAGTAGTAAAATAAAACAAATAAATACATAATGAATAAATAAAAAGCATGCCGAAATAAAAGCATAATTAAATGCCATAAAATAGAGAACAATGAAAAACATAAAATGCATAAATGAATGCTGGAATTGACCTACTTTAGTAATAAGTTAAAAAAAAATTAAAACTGGCATGCAATTTAAGCAAAAAAAAACTAAAAAAATATTAGCAATAAAAAAAGATGTGTAATTTTTGAGCAATAAATGTCACTAAATTATTAATTTATTGAACAGTCCATCAAAGGAGAAAGTATTTTAACATGCATAAATAAAAATATATGCATAAATAATGCACAAATAAATTACACATTGTAAAAATAAAAAGAAATGCATAAATAAAAATATATGCATGAATAAAAATATAAATAAGGAAAAAAATGCATAAATAAATTACATAAATAAATGCATAAACCTAAATTTACCTATTACAGCAATAAGCCAAGTAAAAAAAAAACTGAACTTGAATGGCCCAAATTAACGCTGTCATAGGAGAAAGTATTTAACAAAAAAGAAGGTTTAAAATAAAAAAATGTATCCATAAATTAATAAATAAATGCACAAATAAATAAGAATAAATAATCATAAATGTAGTAATTAACTTCATGATAAATGTATAAAGAATGCTAATAATGTATAAAATAAATAATGTATATAATACAAAAAAAACAAAATAATAAATTCCGTTTTAATAATAACAATAATAATAATCATAACAAACAGTTCTTAGCTGTTTATGTAATAATGTAGTTTATTATTCTAACTGTAGGCTATTTGTGGTTGTCCAGAACTGTACATACTTGGTGCATTAATGCAAAATTCAAGTGATGTGTTCTTATAGGTGTGTATATATTCATTCTTTAACCGTGATTTGGTGCTTCTGCTGAGTCTGAGGTACCTTTGTGCTCCATGTGTGAACTCCACATCACTGTTGGCAATCATTTCCAGATCTGAGGGAGCGGACATACTGCGCAGGAACACAGGCTGCTTCACGATGGGAACCATCGATTTGGTGTCTGACACCGACTTACAGGCTGCAAGCAGGAGAAGTTCAAAGCGCCGTTGAGCACATTTGTATGTTTTTGCAGGCGTGTGCATGTGTAAATGCGTATGTGAGTCACCTGGTGTGCATGCTGGTGTTGTAGACAGACTCTTGCACTGTGGCGCGATGGTAACATGCAGCAGCAGCTCCGAGCGGTTGATCAGGCTCTTCACCAGCGCTTTGGTTTTAGCCAGAGGAACGGAGCTTCTCTGCTGCTGCATGGAGTTCAGCTCATGGAAGAACTTCTCTCTGTTTGAAACAAAACCAAACTCACACAATCACAATGATCTGAAATACCAGTAATTTCATAAGTACACTGCCATTCCAAAGTTTGGGGTCTGTGAGTTTGTTTTTGAAAGTCTCTTACTTAATGATATTAAAAAATAAATATAAAAAATAAGTTAAGATATTATTATAGTTTTTATTAATATTTTAATCAGTTTTCATTTTTGTACTTCGTTTTCATTTTAAATGTTATGTATGAAAAGTTTTATATAATTTTTTTTTGTGTGTGTGTTTTGTAATTTTTTAGTCGTTTTCTGTGGTTTTATATGTCTGTGCAGTTTTCATATATTTTTTATTTCAGTTTGAGATTTTAGATATTTTAGAACATTGTTAAATTAAATTAAAATGAAAAATGTCGCCTTGACAACTAGCTGAAATAAAACTTTTTAAAATATTTTATTTCATTTTTATTTCAAGTCACGAAAAAGTTTTTATGGTTTTAGTTTTAATTTCAGTTTTAGTTAACTACAAAAACCCTGGTCTCCAGAAATATTGTGAAATATTATTAAAATTTAAAATAACTAGGGTTGCAAAAAGGTGGAACATTTTCAGTGAATTTCTGAAATATTTCAGAAATTTAGGAAACGTTCCAGGATTTTTTTGGAATATTCCAGGGATTTCGCAAACCTAAAAATAACAGTTTCTAATTGAATATATTTTTAAATGTAATTTATCATGGTTCTCTGATAAATTAGAAAGTTAGATAGTAAGAAATAAATATTTTGTAACATTTTAAATGTCTTTCCTACCACATTTGATCAATTGCTGAGTAAAACCAATCATTTCTTACTAATCCCAAACTTTTTGAACAGTAGTGTAGGTGTAACCAAATGCTGTGTTATCAATTTAGCTGCACTATAGGAAGCCGTAATGTGTTTCACATCATACCTTAAAGCCATCACAGCGTTTTCTGGATCTGCGCCGTCCAGAGGAACCTCCTTCAGTGAACACAGAAGCTCCAGCTCCTTCATTTTGTTCTGTGGGCCACAAGACAAACCAAAAGAATCAATCTTTGATAAAACAATCAAAACACAATAGAGTGGAAGCAAGTAACATTAAGAACGCACTGGAAACTCTTGTTGCATGTTGCCTAAGAACAGATGTTCTTTTGGAAGTATTATATGCTCTTCTAGCAAGGTGGATTTGTAAAGGTGAATTTTCAGCTAATTATGGCAATTGAACATTAACAAAACACTTAGACACGGAAATACCATAGTATTCTCCCAGGTACCTCGAAGTGCACTTAACTGTACTGAACGTGCACTTGTAGGGTACTTTAAATCTTAGAAGCTAACTTTTTGAAAGATGTAATTGCTGATTAAAAAAAAAAATAATAAAAAAAAGGCCACGTAAGTGAGACACTTTTATGACTTTCTTAACACTTAAGTACACTTTTAAAAAGTGTAAATAAAGTTTTACTTTAAAGTACATTTTAAATAATGTTTTAATAGTCTTTTGTTGTTTTGATGTGTTGACTAACATACTAAAGCACATGTTAAGTACTTGATTATCATTTTAACTTTAATATATTTAATGTTAATATATTTTAAATGCACGAAATTGCAAATTCATTACAAATGTGTGATTTCGAATATATTTAAATAGAAATGACATTAAAGCATATTTTAGTCAGCACCATATTTCAAAGACAATCGAATTATGAAATTACATGTAAAGATGAACTTAAGTCAAAAGCACTCTACAGTTCAGCTAATTGCATTTAATATAAACTTAAACTGTAACACATTTTCATTTAATTGCAGTTAAGTGTCTAAAACATTTAAAAAACATTAAAAACTTTTAAAGTATATTATTCCATAGTAAGTGCTCTTTTTAAAACTATGCCTAGTGTACTTCTTTTCACAAGGATAACGATCATATGTCTCACATTACTGACCTCAAAGAAGTGATAGTCGTGGAAGAAGGGAGAGTTGTTCTCCAGTTTGCCCTGCTGAGCTTCTTCTGCTTCATTCTGCCACTTCTGCTCCAGTTCAGCTACACTCTGAAACAAACACAGACGCAGGATATAATAACAGCATCACACAGCATGCATGAGATAATAACAGCATCACGCAGCATGCATGAGATAATAACAGCATCACGCAGCATGCATGTGAGATAAAAACAGCATCACGCAGCATGCATGTGAGATAATAACAGCATCACGCAGCATGCATGAGATAATAACAGCATCACGCAGCATGCATGTGAGATAATAACAGCATCACGCAGCATGCATGTGAGATAATAACAGCATCACGCAGCATGCATGAGATAATAACAGCATCACGCAGCATGCATGAGATAATAACAGCATCACACAGCATGCATGAGATAATAACAGCATCACGCAGCATGCATGAGATAATAACAGCATCACACAGCATGCATGAGATAATAACAGCATCACGCAGCATGCATGTGAGATAATAACAGCATCACGCAGCATGCATGAGATAATAACAGCATCACGCAGCATGCATGTGAGATAATAACAGCATCAAGCAGCATGCATGTGAGATAATAACAGCATCAAGCAGCATGCATGTGAGATAATAACAGCATCAAGCAGCATGCATGTGAGATAATAACAGCATCAAGCAGCATGCATGTGAGATAATAACAGCATCAAGCAGCATGCATGTGAGATAATAACAGCATCACGCAGCATGCATGTGAGGAGCGCTGCGTCTGCTGTAACACACACACACCTGTAACTGTCTCTCCATTGCATTAATCTTCTTGAAGGTCTCGGCCATGATTTTGCAGAGCAGGTTGTGCTCCTCTCTGTGCATCTCTCTGTACTGGAAGTTCACCAGCGACTGCAGCGCATCCACCAGACCCAGGTGCTTTATGACACACGACACGATCACTTCCTCCATCACATCAGGACGCATCACCTCTCTGAGAGACAATTAGGATGGTGTAAGTCATGTTTTTAAATTCAAATTTATTTGCATAGCGCTTTTTTACAATACATATAATTTTAAAGCAGTGTAAGATAATTCTGAAATTTGTGGTTTGCCTTTTAAGGAGGTGTGAAAATATAAAAAATATAATATAATAAAAAAACAATAAAATAAAACATATATATCCAAAAATAAATAAAAGAATAACAAAACATAACATAACATGGAAAGAAAGAAATTATTTATTGAAATAAAAAAATGATAATAACTAATACACCAAATGACAATAAGAATTAACAAAAATACAATGCAAAGGGCACCTTATTGAAAACTAACATTAACAAAAATTAATAAATCTTGCAAAAAATATTCATGATAACTAAATACACACAATATATAAAGGTAAGTATGTTAGTAAAGGAAGAAACAATTCTTAACAACTGGGCCATTATAGTAAAACGTTGCTGACAATTTACAACTAGTTGTGGTGTTATGTTTAGATTTGTAGTATAACAATAATATATATATATATATATATATATATGAATATTACTGTTTGATTTATTACAAATCTACAATTCAACTAATGAAATTTGCAGTTCATCATATGGAAGAAGCAACTACGTGTACACGAAATATGTCACTTTTTTATTTAAATTTTTTTGTTTGTAAATTATGTCAATGGCTAGTACATTGTAAAGTGTTTATTATTATTTTATTTTTAAATGAATAAACCGATAACTGCCTCCTTCCTAGTGGGAGTGGGATTTCTATTCCTCCGTACATTTCAGGACGCATTTCTGATTATGGTTAAATGATCTGCTATCATTAAATTACATTCCCCTCATATGAAGTCTCCATATCATGTGCTCACTTGATGCTGGGGCGAAACTGAGGCCGGCCTCTCCCAGACAGCTCCCTCAGGCGGCCCATAATGCCCAGGGGTAAATGGATGCGGGGGAGCTCACAGCAAGCCCCCGGCATGAGGACGTCTGAAGGATAGGTGAACTCTCGCTCCTCATCAATGGTGAGAGGCAGAGGAGACGGAGACGGCGTGAGGGCAGGAGAGATTGCACCATTAGCCTCCACCTGCCACTGACACCTTACACAGAACAGCAACAAAAACATAAGAAACATATATTAAACAGCAAGAAAGAAATATTTTTAGTGCATTAAATTCATCAAAAGTGACATTAAAGACATCTGCTAAATTTTTAATTTGGTCATATTTTATAAAGAAAAACGACAACATAAAAGAGAGGAAGCCAAATATTATTAAACGTCACGGATGTATATTAACGGAGTAACCTATTTTGTAAGGGGGGGGGGGGGGGGGGTCAACAAAATGAGATTTTCACTGAGATTCAGAGCCACATTATAGGGGGTAAAAATGAATTTAGAAGCAGCACCATTATAGTATTTCACACAGAGATTCGATTGGTGCATTTATGAGCCAATGGTGAAAGTTCAAAAAATGTAAACAAAAAAAAAAAAGTCACTTTTGTGTTTTTTTTTTTTTTTTCAAGTTTGCATGGCTGGAACTCAAGAAGACTAGTAAATATATTTAATGCCCTTTTAGATTTGCTTCTTAACAAACGTTTCTGTAGTTATCTTCATTTTTAAGGTCTTATGGATAATTTCAAATTCCAATATCTCTGGAACCGAACTATATAGGGCCTTAAAAATGAAGATACCAAAAGAAATGTTTGTTAAGAACCAGAATCTAAAAGAATATTGAGTTGAGTTGCATGCACATAAACTTAATGCAACTTATATATATATGAAGAGTTAATTTGCAAAAACCGATAAATAACCGTTTTTTTTTTTTCAGAAATCATGTCTTTTTTATTGCGCATTCCAAGTAATATCAATCAAACTGCAGTTGGGTTGTTTTGATTAAGTAATAATAACTTAAACAAATACAGGTAATTTACAAAATTAAAGTTCATTGAAAGTATGTTTTTATTTTACATATTAAAGTTTGTTTTATAGCAAAAGCAGATAACTCCCATGGTCAGCTTTTTAAAAAACACTCGTTTAATCTTTGTAATCTCCTCAGATGACAATGTAGATGTCCTGACAAACGTTGTTGTTGTTGTGATCATAAACTGTATGGATGTGATTACACGCAATACACAGAGCTTTACCCTCACCATTGTAACGCGCTGCTTTAGCAAGATTCCGAAGAAAAAGTTTCAACTTTTATTTCCCTTTTTCGCCCTGAAGAAGATATCACAGGTTCATCAAGTTCGTCGAAATGATCCATACTCGATCACTTTTAGTCAGCTTTGACGAAAATCCTCTCAGCTAGCACGTCTTTTCAAAGTGAAAGCAGCCTTGTCACCTGACCTGAATACAGCGCGCTGATTCGCTTAAATGGACTTATCGGCTTCTGTTCAAAAACAACAAGGGCGCTTGTCGGCTTCTGCAGTAAAACGTGAACTCGCGATGCCTTGAAAGTGGACAAACGTTCTTAGGGTTCAGACGACTATGTGTGGAAGAATAATGCAGGCAAATCAGCTCTTTTTTTTTTAAGGCAGTTTACGGTTTTTGCAACACTCTTCATAGATATATTAAGCTCTAAATGCAAAGTGGCCATCATGTGGTTCTCGACCATTTAAATGGGAAATTGGAAACATTTTTGGACACAGAGCCACCTGAGATCCATATATGAGGATGAACCATACAGGGCCTTAAAGGGTCAGTTCACCCAAAAATTAAAATTCTGCAATTTACTCACTCTCGTGTTGTTCAAACGTAAGACCTTCGTTCATCTTCAGAACATAAGATATTTTTGATTAAATCTGAGGACTCTCTGACCCTCCCATAGACAGCAACTACCACGATCAAGGTCCAAAAAAGTACCAATATGATCGACAAAGTAGTCAGTGTGACATCAGTGATTCAACTGTAAAGTTACCAAGCTACGAGAATACTTTTTTGCGCAAAGAAAGATTCTGCGCTGACCCAGATCCGGCGCCGCCACACTGATACTGTCGTGAACGCACGTCCAAAGTGACGCAGTAAAGACGAAAATGTGGAATAAAGTCATTATTTTTGTTTCCTTTGCGCAAAAAAAGTATTCTCGTAGCTTAGTAACTTTACAGTTGAACCACTGATGACACACGGACTACTTTGCCGATCATCTTGATACTTTTCTGGATCTTGAACGTGGTAGTTACCTTGCTGTCTATGGGAGGGTCAGAGAGCCCTCAGAATTCATCAAAAATATCTTAAATTGTGTTCCGAAGATGAACGAAGGTCTTACGGGTTTCAAAACAACACGAGGGTGAGTAAATTACAATTTTCATTTTTGGGTGAACCATCCCTTTAAAAATGAAGATACCCAAAATAAAATTTTTAAGTAACCAAATCTAGAACAGGAATAAAGTCAACAGATTTTACTAATAGAACTACCAATCTCTGTGTAAAAATAACAATGATGCTGTCATCTTTCTAAAGTCATTTTCACCTGTAATTTGGCTCCAAATCTCAAGGGAAAATTGCAAACTTACTTTCCCTATAGGGACAAAAGAAGTGTCTAAATGACTAGAAATCCTGTAAAAGCAGCTAATATGGGAAGCTTGCATTCGCTGGATTTTCCCGCACATTCACAAGCACTACAGAACTGCTGCTACAGTGTTTATGTGCGGCACACCTCTGCAGTAGTTTGGAGCAGAGCAGGTCGTGGCAGGCCTCCTCCTCTCGTGTGATATCGGGGCCGTTATAGAGGATGCGTAACATGGCGCAGGCCAGCACAGATAAACCCAGCGCTAGATCAGCCAGGAAGGGCAGGCCACCCGACACATCCTCTGACGACTCCTGAAACAATCAGTGCAAACAAGCAAGGTTATTAAAGTTGATTTAACACGTTAATTTGGTGCGAATAATTATGAGGAAAATAACACATGATTTAACATGATGCAGGACGACTGACTGTGTGACGCAGCCTATCACAATGCAGTCATATGCCCTCAAATTCAAGATATGAGCGCAAAAAAAAAAAGGCCCCTCGTATATATGATATTAGGTTAGCAATTCACACAGCAAGAGCGCAGTTTTTTTTCCCTAAACATTCTGCACGACTGCATTGTGATATAATTTTCTTAAACAGGTCAATATATGTGAACCTGGAGCACAAAAGCAGTGTTAAGTAGCACGGGTATATTTGTAGCAATAGCCAACAATTCATTGTATGGGTCAAAATTATGATTTTTCTTTTATGCCAAAAATCATTAGGATATTAAGTAAAGATCATGTTCCATAAAGATATTTTGTGATTTCGTACCGTAAATATATCAAAACTTAATTTTGATTGTTTTGCACCGAACTTAATTTGGACAACTTTGAAAGATGATTTTCTTCAATAGTTAGATTTTTTTTGCACTCTCAGATGACAGATTTTCAAATAGTTGTATCTCAGACAAATATTGTCCTATCATTACAAACCATACATCAATGGAAAGCTACTTTATTCAGCTTTCAGATGATGCATTAATCTCAATTTTGAAAAACTGACACTTAAGACTTCAGGTTTTGTGGTCCAGGGTCACAAATAAGTTAATATTGTGTTACATTTAAAAACAATATTGTCAGTATACGTTGATCAAAAATTTTTTGTTTTCACCAGAAAAAAGCCACAGCAGAGAAAAGCCGTGCATCTTTGAGCAAACACAGCGCTGTTTTGTATGAAATGATTCGGACCCAGCATACGAGCTAGTCTGCACAATAAGCGATGCGAGCAAATGATCAGTGCGACCCATTAATCAGACAGTGAATTAATCTAGCATTTGACTGAATGGATGCATAACTACCGGAATGACTCACTCATTTAAAAAAAAAAAAAACCATGAATACCATTATTCGAATTATGTCATTCAATGTGTTAATCTTTAAACCCAATAATGCTAAAATAATCTTTCGTGGGGGTTATTTCTCAGCCAAAATTGATGTGTGATTAATTTGCATTAATTAGACTAATCAACTGGCACATCATGTAATGAATTTTCAATTTCTCTTTAAAATTCAATTTAATGTTTTTGCTGAGCCCATAGTGTGTTTTTGATGTCCACAAAGTTATACAATTAAATATATGATATTTGTCAAATATATTGGTCGCCGTTAGCTAAAGCATTAACAAATGGGACTGTATTGTAAAATCTGGCAGATGTATTTAAACTTTTTGAATAACAATAAAATTATACTTTTGAATTTTTACACTTTTCTCTGATCCATCTACCAAATCAGTTAAAACATGTAATTTTGCAGCTGACCATACGTTAGCAACCAATTAAGTGTTTTAAACTACACTTTATAAACAAAGTAAATAATTTAAATACATCAATATATTAGTCAGTTTAAGTAAACAAAGGTGTGTGTGTTTGTAGAGTAATTTACAAAAGCTTCGAACGCGGCTCAGCCAATCACAATCAAGGACCGGAAATCCAGAGTTTTTATTAATATTTAGCAATATGCTTTTGTTTAAAAATGAAAACAAAAAAATCAAATACGTAGCACAATATCAATAGTTTTCCTATCTATTAACGTTTTTTGTAATCCAGTTTTTTCGTAAGTTTTAGTATATAAGAATTAACCCTGCAACCAGGATGTTTGTTGCGAAAACACATTTGTTGAACGAGGTAAATTAAATTGTAAAGGCGTTTAGTTATTCATGTAAAACTGTATGATTGGGATGCATGTTAAAAGCTTCGGTACCTGTGCGGGACGGTGCTGAGAAACATTACTAAATTGGCTTTATTGGGGGTTGTGCTCGCGGCGCCTTCTCATCTCCAAAAGAGGAGAACGTCACGGTATATCCTTCACCTGAAAATACAAACAGATTAGACGCAGTGTATTATACTGTAGATCGTCTGAATGAACTCGAACGTGCTTTATCACATTCCATTGTGTTGCAGAGCACGTTTAGTTAAATAACGCATACTTAATTTAGTCATCTCTATTTCGGTTGTTATACTAGATTAAATAAAACAACGTAATATACATCTAGAAAATTAAAGGTCAGAATAGAGTAAGGTAGAAAAACTTTACAGTATTATATGTGGACCCTTGGAGCACAAACCAGTTCTAAAGGGTAAAGTTTTTCCAAAATGCGATTTATGCATCACAAATAAGCCTTTCCAATGATGTATGGTTTGTAGGATTGGACTATTTGAAAATCGGGAATCTGAGAGTGCAAAAAAATCTACCTATTGAGAAAGTCGCCTTTAAAGTTGTCCAAATGAAGTTCTTAGCAATGATTATTACTAATGAAAAATTAAGTTTTGATATATTTATGGTAGGAAATTTGCAAAATATCTTCATGGAGCATGATTTTTACTTAATATCCTAATTATTTTTGTCATAAAAGAAAAATCGATCATTTTAACCAATACATTGTATTTTTGGCTATTGCTACAGATATATCCCAGCGACTTAACCCTGCTTTTGTGCTCCAGGGTCACAAATCAAATCAAGGAGTAAGCAGAAGGCTTAAGTATATTGTATACACATAATAAACTACATAAAAACTATTCATTTTTAGAATTTAAATTAATTTTATTGCCGAACGTCCAGAAACACCGTAAGGATACTGATCTATTTCAGGAAAATGTTGAACGTGCACTCTTTGACACATTTTAAGCATCCCATTATTTTTTTAAGGCTTTTAACAAGCACAACTATTTAACAAATATGTATGTTGTATTGCGTTTACATTCAAGCATTTCTATTAATATAAACCATAATCAACAAAAGTAAAAAATTGTATTTCTTTAAAAAAATAAAAGTCATATCTGACGTTTCTATATCAAAATCAGTAAAGGTATTTTAGTAAACAGTGTGTTAATGATATTAAAGGAACACTTTCCAACTCCCCTAGAGTGGTAAGCAGGTGAGTTTTAACGTTTTTGAATCCATTTCAGACGATCTAGGGTTCTTCTGGCGGTTAGCACTTTTAGCGGTTTAGTTAGCATAAATCATTGACGTTCTAGCCATCTCGCCATAGGAAAAATAGCACTTTCATTTACGTCAGTATTAGTACACAGAGGTAACTACAGAGAGTCAAGTTTAAATAGAAAAATGATAGAAAACTCTTTGTGTTCATTTTGAGCGAGCTGCCTAACGGTCAATCCGATGCAATGAGTATGCCTAAGCTCAGCTAAAAAAGTGCTAAAGCCAGACCCCGAGATCGGCTGAAATGGATCGAAAACGGTACATATTATAAAACTCAACTGTTTAACTCTAGGGGAGTGGGAAAATGAGCCTATTTTCAAAAATAATAGTGTGTTCCTTTA
This sequence comes from Sinocyclocheilus anophthalmus, assembly GCA_018155175.1. Classification (NCBI taxonomy): domain Eukaryota; kingdom Metazoa; phylum Chordata; class Actinopteri; order Cypriniformes; family Cyprinidae; genus Sinocyclocheilus; species Sinocyclocheilus anophthalmus. Next base: position 12,010 of record JADLZN010001340.1, on the reverse strand, counting down.
AGCACGGACGCATTTAAGGAGCCCAGCAGGTCTTTTCCTGAAAGCATGTATCAGATATCCTCACCTTGACCAGATCTTTGGGCCATCCAGTTCCTAAGACACTGCGGCTACCGTAACCCATGGTGTTTCCTCCATACTCACTCACTTTACGACTATTCGTGTTTGGCCCGGCGTAAACCACCAGCTGAATGACAAGAGAATTGCGAGTGTGAATATTCAACGTGACACTTTCATTCCACTGTGAATGAGAACAGCAGAAACGTGAAACCTTGTCATAGTCGTATTGTGAGGAGCAGCGAGGGTCGAAGCGGAGGTAGAGACACCGAGCTCCAGGGATGTGCACGGTTTCTTTAAACTTGTAGTTATCTCGCACCGGATGAGCGGTTTCCACTGTTTTCCCAGCAGCCCATGGGGCAGGGATCTTCAGGCCGGTCAGAAAGCCCGGCTCCTCTCTCTCTTCCAGAATCTGGAAACTGAAATTTCATTTTTTTGGTTTGAGTAATCTAGATGCTTTTGTCCAACGGGTTTCTTTTGATATAATAAAAAACTACAAAAATGGAAACGTTTATAAATATTGTACCTGTCATTTAACGAGGGTGGATTGGAGCTTTGATTTAGCGGCGAATCCTCAACAAATAATGGTGAATGTGTCTTTAGCAGCAAAGCAGTCTGTTAGATAGACAGAGACACAGAGCAGTCAATACAACAATGTCAACGGGTCATGATTTATTATTTTAACTTGGAAAATCCAAGTTTTTTTTATAATACATTTTTAGAGTCAGTAAGATTTATTTATTTTTTTTAAACATACTTTTATTCAATAAGCATGCATTAAATTGCTCAAAAGTGACAATAAAGACACTTATAATGTTACTAAAAAATTAAAATAATGCTGTTCTTTTGATGCTATCCATAAAGTTTCACAAAAATATCTAGCAGCCACAACACTGAAAATAAATAAGAAATGAGCTGAAAATTCAGCAGGCATAACAGAATAAATTACATTTACAATATATCGCATTAGAAATCAGGATTTTCAAATGTATAATATTTCACAATATTACTGTGCTTGTTTGATCAAATAAATGCTGCCTTGGTGGTGGTGTACAATACTGACATGGTGCAACTGTGTGCTTCGATTAGGTAATATACTGAATATATACATATGGTATTTGGAAGCAAATACATAAAAATGTAGGTGTTATGCATTTCAAACACTTTCCAAATGATGATAGATTATTGCAATACATATGCCATAGCTATACCTTCTATCCAACAATCACTAAATATTTGCACCTCCATTATAATATGATGATATGATATGATAGTATATGTGACCCTGGACTACAAAACCAGTCATAAGGGTCTTTTTTTAAAATTGAGGTTTGTGCATCATCTGAAAGCTGAATAAACAATATTTCCATTGATGTATGGTTTGTCAGGTCGAGCACAATATTGGTCGAGATACATATTTGAATATCTGGAATCGATGGGTGCAAATAAATCTAATATGAGGAAAATCGCTTTAAATTTGTCCAAAATGAAGTTTTAGCAATACAGATACTAATCAAAAATGAAGTTTTGACTTTTATGGTAGGATATTTACTAAACATCTTCATGAAACATGGTCTCTACTTAATATCCTAATGAGTATTTTGGCATAAAAGAAAAAATTATAATTTGGCCCATACAATCTATTGTTGGCTATTGCTACAAATATAACACTTAACACTGCTTTTGTGCTCCGGGCTCACATATGTCTAGTCCATACTGGCGACCTGTGCTGACCAGCTGGCCTCCATCTTTTCACAGATCAGCTCTTTCTGATTCTGATTGTGATACACACCTGACTAGTATACAGGACCAGTTGGACTAGCTGTGGCATGAGAGCGTCAGCTAGCGTGAGGGTTTGTAGGTTCGGGTGCATCAGTGATGTCAAGAGAACCGGCAGCAAGTGACCCAACATCGTGGCCTTCGTTACCTGTTCAAGTCCTCTCAGTCTTGATATTAAAAGAAAAAAAACAGAGAAAATTATAAATAAAAAAAGTGCTTAAGTACATGCACAAAATACAAATAAAGCATCATCAAAGAAGTGTTGCTCATATCTGAATGCACCTGGCCTCTCGATCGCCGATGCTGCTGTTGATGAGGGAGCTGGTGACTTGCTGAAGCGTCTCCAGAACCTCGTCACATCCAACCAGGATCTTAGAGGCTAGTGACAGGATACTAGTCTGCAGCTCCTGACGGGAACACGTTCAGTTAACACACACATTTCTCAGAGAACATCTAAAGCTGCTACAGAAATCATGTGAACTATCAACTACACTCTAGCATACTTTTTTTTTTTTTAAAAAGAGCACTTAGTACAGAAACAATATGTTGACCCTGGACCACAACCCAGCAGAAGGGTCAATCTTCCGAAATGAGATTAGGCATATCGGAAACTGAAGAAATAATAAAGTAATCATTGATGTATGGTTTGTTAGGATAGGACAAAATTTTGGCCGAGATACAACTATTTAAAAATTCTGGAATCTGAGGGTGCAAAAAATATCAAAATACTGAGAAAATCACCTTTAAAAATGTCCAAATGAAGTCCTTAGCAATGCATATTACTAATCAAAAATTAAGTTTGGATATATTACAGTAGGAAAATTTACAAAATATCTTCATGGAAAATAATCTTTACTTAATATCCTAATGAATTTTGGCATAAAAGAAAAATCAATAATTTGGACCCATACACTGTATTGTTGGCTATCGCTACAAATATACCCATGCTACTTATGACTGGTTTTGTGCTCCGGGCACATATACCTTATAAGAAGACACCTAATGTAATGTTTTCGGACACTTAATTGCAAGTTAAGTGAAATAAGATGACAATATATTATAGTTTAAATTTATATTAAATTCAATTGAACTTTCAAGTGCTTTTTGAGCAATAATTAAGGTTTTAAGTACATCTTTATGTAATTTCATAATTACTTCTATTCTGAAATATGGCTAAAGTGTACTTAAATATATTTGCAATTAAACATTTGCAGTGATGAAGATGCAAATTAGTGCATTTAAAATATATTAACTTAAATGTAAGAAGCAATACACACTACAGTTAAATGGGCTTAGTATGTTGGTCAAAAAGTGCACTCTTTAAAGCACAAAAAAAAGATTGAATTATTTAAAATATACTTTTAAAGCAATTTTGGTTACACTTTATGTTTAAGGTTTCCTTGGTACAGTGTAATGATACATTAAGTATATTAATAGTCTACACGTATTTATCTGATTAGGGTTAGGTTTAGGGTGTGGCTTAGGGGGGTTACTTGCATGTAATTATGCTAATAATTGTTATTCAATAGTAAGTACATGTAACCCATGTGTAACAAGTGTTACAAACGTTAATTTGACATTATTACAAAGAGCACGTTTTAAAAGTGTACTTAAGTGTTTTAAAAACAGTCACCGTAAGTTTCTCTCTCAACTGAAGTGGCCTTTTATTCATAAATTATATGAGCTGCCATACTTTTAGATTTGAAGTACACTGCAAGTGCACATTCAATAATTAAGCACACTTCTTGTTGTGAATTGAGTTAACAGTCTTCCTCAATGTTTTGACATCTTTCCAGCTCCAACTGAAAATAAATCCATCAAAACATCAGTCAATTTATGATATATTGATAAATATAGTTCAATCTAACTAAAAATGCTGAATTTAACCCAACATTTGTAATGCTACTGCTGTATTTTTTGCTTAAATTGTTGTTGTTAGCTTAGAAGTATTTAGTGCTATTTGTGTGGCACATGTAAGTGTCCATTATGAGAGATGCTGCCCATACTGTGCATTTCAAATCGGTCACTGATCATGTTCCATATTAACCATATTATCACTTAGAAGGCAGCTGTTTATGTAGAGAGCAAGGCAGCTCACTAGATTTTAGAACACAACTAATATGTGTTAATGAGAGGAAAACAGAAAGTGTTAACCCGCATCAAAAAGTGGACATCCCATCCTTCTAAAGAAACCTACATTATACTACCAATTAGGTTTGTGCCGGTTGAGGAAATTTTCCCACCGGTTAATCAACATGTGACAACACCGGTAATAACGGTATCACCCGTGTGGGCGGGCGCCGTTCTCTCTTTTTCGCGCTTTCACCTTCGCTTTTAAAAGCTTGCAAAAGATGGCGCGCTCAATTGTACTTCATTTCAATAGTGGAATGCGTCGTTAAAGACAACTTGTTCGTTTGAATTTCCTCCCTTGTCCCGCAGCTTTCCTTCAATTTTAAATAGATGCAATAAGCGCCTGCTCGCATTTTCCTTTCACTTTCGACAGTTAGCGGCAGTTCGGCGTTAATTGCTGAATGCCCAAAAACAAAAAATACAACGTCAAACCAACCTTTAGCTAGTATTAAAAAACTAGAATCTTTATTACACCTACAAATAGTAAAAATACACACATGCTATAGCCGGCAGCAATGCCTATAAGGTAATATAACTAACAACTCTACATAAAGTTTAAATAGGTATACAAAATTGGAAATAGGCTAAGTAAACATGTATAGTATATAACCAAATACATAAGAAACGTAGAACGTTTATTAGCCCCCCCCCCCCCCAAAAAGGTAAGAAAGCTGGAGGCACGCGCATAACCTGATGTCAAATTAAATAAATAAATGACACAAAGTTTAAAAAGTAAAAATCATCAAACAATGTGGAACCAATTAAATAAGAAACTAATGTTTAAAAAAACTTCCAAAATCAACTTAGATAAACGGCAAAAGTCAACAGGCTTTCAAAATCCAAAATACTGCCAAACAAGTGCTTTTGCATTTCGTTTCGAAACTAAATCATCCACGATAGTCTCGTCTGTATACATCACTCTTCTTGTCAGTCAGCAGGACTCACTTTCCTCACTGGAGAAATGAAATCTGATACAAAAATCTAAACGCGACAAGCCTACTAGCAATGCTTATTTCATGACACTTTACCAAATAATAAATAAAATGGAGATTAAATGCACTGAATTACTTAATAAAAAAAACTAAACTTCTTAGAGAAACACACATATTCACACACAAAAGCAGATGTTGCAATGCCAAACCAATACTTAAAGCTGAATATCTGGTACACAGTACAGTACAGACCACACTATAATGAACCGAATTAATACCAATGCAATGCATTCCTGTGTGTTCCTCCTTTCCTGGATGGAGCCACCATCAGTCCACACTAACCAATCCGAGAGACCATAGGGTTTTTAAAGGGGATGTTTACCTGTACCTTCATTGTTTCCCCTTGTAGGGAGCTGTCACTATCATCAATGTCGTCCGGGTGGAGCAGGATGGTGTTGCTGAGCAAATGGTTCTGCACAGCCATTAAATAACGCAAGCTTGGTGACGCTACCTGTTGATGTGGAAGTGCTGCCAGTTAATGAGATTTAGTAAACCGTACGATTTATACAGAAAAAAAAAAACAATTATTTCAAATTACGGATGTATTTTCCCTTGTGAAAAAGAAGCGTATTAATTAGCGTATTGAATGTGCACTTGTAGTGTACTTCAGATCTTAAAAGTGTATTTAAAAAGAATAAAAGTACTTGCAGATAATATATTAATGAAATAAAAAGACACTTAAGTGCACTTAAAGAGAGACACTAGTCTTTAAAAACCTTTAAATGTGTAATGAAATAATGTAACATTAAAAAGTGTATTTTAAAGCACATTTTTGTAAATCATTGTTTTAAAATCGTCGTCACGTTTTAAGAAGTGAATCTTTGATGTGTTGACTAAAGCCCTGGAAGTATTGAGTACGTGTGAACCAATAGTGTGTTATTCAGTATTACATTTAAAATTAATATATTTTAAATGCACTAATTGCGCTATTCATTACACAGGAGTAATTACCAATACATTTAAAAACATGATGCATTTAGTTTATCATAAGCGGTCAGACATTTCAACAGTACATTAACCATATTCAAAGACAATAGAGTCATTATGAAATTACATTGAGAGTACTTAAGTGGGGCAAATAACATTTATAAGTTAGACCTAAAGCTTGTAATATACATGTCAAACGGTACAATATGTGATTTAAATTGTCAATAACATGCAGTTAAGTATCTGAAAACATTACCTTCAGTTTACACTTAAGTACGTATTAAGTATATTATTTTAGTAATAGTACTCTTTTTAATATAGTATCTTTATTTAAAAGCGCACTTCTTTTTCACAAGGCTTATGAAAGCTAACAGCTTGTAGAACTGCCTCTTTCAACATCAATTCAGTTCACTTAAAAGTAAAAGTATCTCTCATCAAAGTAATTCTTAAAGTCACATACAGGTACAGTGGAGAGAAGCTTCTGAAGGTCTTCCTTGGAAACGGTTTGACATTTGGTGATGAGGAGACATGACTCGCGCACTACAGTCTTCAAGATACACTGCAACAGTTCATCGTTCAGCCTGCAGGGGAAGATGGGAGAAAGTGCTTGCACATGACAGATATTAACTACTAGAGGTCGACCGATAGTGGATATTGCCGATACCGATAGCTAGGTTGAACCACACTGGCCGATACCGATTAATCAACCGATAGTTTTAAAATGGATACTGAACAAAAACTAAAATAGTGCTTTATTAACCAAACAGTATGAAACCATACTAGCAGTAGTAGTTTGTAAAAAAATAATAATAATAATAGTAAATGTTGAAATTAACACACACTAACAAGGAACAATACTTACACAGCTTTCATTAATCTTAATGCTACAAATGGACTCTTATTTTAAAGTGTTACCATTTCATTTCAACGGTCATGCTTAAAGATGCAAATCTTTAAATATATACACAAAGGCTACAGCATTAAAATTATATACATATGGATATTGTATGTATACTCTCACAGTTCTCTGCTTTCTATTCTTGCCCCCTTGATGATTTTCGCAACATAAACGTGCGCGCTGAGTCTCGGAACTCCCCGTACACCCACACTTCGGTACGCATTGCTTCCCCTCGGAGCCCGAGCGGTCTAAAACTGTGTTGATTTATCACCAACACGGCCCCAAGTTTACTTCAAGAATGCAAATTGCGGCATGGCCGAGTTTGCCGTTCCGCGCGTGTTCGACCACCCTGGCGGCCAACGGACCGCGAAAAAGCTGAACAGCGAACTCCCTATTATAGCTCTAGAACCAGATAAAGCACACAGACCTTTAGTCGCGAGCCGACATAAAGACAGAACTGTTTTGCTGCCACCCCCACTCCAAATACCCATTCATTATGTACCATCACACCTTCTACGTGAGTGTAGTGGGGACCAGTAGTATGTACGGTCACAGGACACAAACGGTGCCACAGAGCGAGCTCGTGCAGCCCGACGCCTGGGGCAGGATTGTCTGTCGGCTGTATTTAAATCTGCGTCTGAAGTTTTCCGCTCTGTTCAGCGTGCAGTATCACTTGTCTAAACAAATAGCATGTGCTGTCTGTGATTTCAACCACTAGAGGCCGTTCTCGCACTGTGTAATGACAGCAGACCTTTCTCAGCCGCTCCAGCAACGGACACAACCCAGAAAAACTATCGGTATGGATTTTTGCCAATAATCAATTGTTCCAGCAATCAACAATTGGTGCCGATTAATCGGCAAAACCGATACATCGGTATTTTTAAGTTTATTTTTTGGTCGACCTCTATTAACTACATTTATAGTCAGTTGTCAAGGTGAACACCACATTTTTTTGAGATGACAAGAAAATGCATGAATATATTTGATGTAATTTGTGCAAGCAGAGTAAAATACAGAAGTGAACAGAGCAAGCACTTTAAAGTTAACTAAAGCACTTTCTATCTGAAGAGAAGTGAAACTTGTTACCTGTAGTGGTCATCATCCTCACTACCAAAGCGGTTCTTCTGTAACTGGTTAGCAAGGTTGTTTAATATAACATCACGCAATTGAGACAAACCACTGTTCTTCTCCCCTGCAGAGAAAAAAAACAAGCAAACAGTTATTACCGCCACTGTTACTTATCAATATGAAATTGTGCAATTTCAGCAAACCAATGCTAACTTAACTTATAATTAAGTATGATTTCTGTACTATGTGTATCTATTTGCAATTCTCACCCTCTGTGAAAACGAATTTTAGCAGGTTGTTCAACTCAGATTCACTCTGGTACAAAGTGTTTAAACCTGAGCTAATGAGAAAAACGGAGAAACAGAAAAATGGTTTATAGTTATTGCATATATTGAGATATTCCATGAGGTTTTGGTAGGGATGCACCGAAATGAAAACACTGGGCCGAAGGCCGAATACCAAACACGGTTTTTCAAGTTTTTTCCCCATGTAATTTGACAAGTTTTTTCACCATTGCATAAATTAAATAGCTAAAATGTACTTTTTACTGTTTTGTCTTGCTTTTCAAAGAAAAAATTAATTACAAAACAATAATTTAAAAATATTTAACACTGAATATTTTTTTACATTCTAGCAGACACTATACCAACGAAGCACAATTTAGCTTAAAATTAATAAGTTAGTAAAAAAATTATTTTTAGCCATCAGACCCCCTTCTTGAATCAGGCATGTATTTTATACTGTAAAATTAAAAGCAGCCTTGCTAAACAGAAGAGACTTCTTTTAAAACATTAAAAAATATATTACAGATCTCAATTTGAACACTATGTGTACGTTATAATACTGTATAAACAGAGATGTGGCATTAGCCCCCCCCTTATTATCTTCTAGTCTTTTATTTTATTTACAGAAAAACAGGAAAAGTAAAACAATACTCCATTTGAGTTCTTGCTTTGTCAACTTTTATTTTGGCGGAAACACGCTGGAAGACCTCAATGCTTCTTTTTGTTGGCAGCAGATTTATAAATGAGTCTCATTAAAAATACGTTGTACGTATTGCATTGTCACATGCCTTGTAAAAATTTATAAAAAGGTTACTGAGCAAATGACAAGTAACACTGTTTCAGCGCAGATTTTCCCCTGGATTGAACCCTGGTTAACAAGCAGATCCACTGCGAGTTCGTGCCGCACTGTCAAAATACATGCAATTTGTGCGAAAACATAACATTCTGCAGTTTATTAATTGTTTAAGGCCATTTCACGATATCATCATCAATTGCTGCCGTTGTCTTTTTTGCCTCTGTAGTTTGAGATTTTATGTTATGTATAGAGTTGGTTTGGTTTAGGTATGATTGAAGGATTGGGCTACTGTTACTGTTCTGTCTGCTTACATTATCTTGTCTTGATATGCAGTATGATATATTGTTTGTTATTTTTGTTTGACCAGTTGGATAAGTGTGTATGAGGGTGGTGGTATGATTTGTGGTTATTGTGTATAGTATAATTTAAAGCGGGAGTTTGTTTTACGAACCGTGTGAAGGCTATAGTATTGTTAAGAGTATGCAAGTATTATGTATCTGATTAATTATTTATATGTTGAGGGTGGACGATATGTAAGCACGAGAGGAAAACAATGGTTACATCAGTACATGGGACTGCAGATGCAAATAGCATCTGGCTAATTCTGGCACATGTGCTTTATGCTCATTTGAGGCATTGCCCTGTCAATTAAACCCCCTTGAAAACTAAAATCAAATAAATAAATACAGTAAACAGCAACAATACCCCGTCTTCTTATTATCGAAGACATGCAGAATCTCGTCCAAGCGAAAGTCTTCGCTGCTCGGTGCTTGTAATGATTTTTGCGCTTTTGACACAGACCGTTTAAATGCTTCCACACCGCTGCTGACCGGTGCGTTGTTGCGATTATAAAGAGTGCCGCGACTCCACTCTACTCTGGGTGCTATTTGATTTTGCTGTCATGTTCGGTCACATTTAGTCGTCTTTTCGCTCTCGGACGATTTCCCCGGTTTGCCGAACATTCGGTGCATCCCTACTTTTTGGATTTTCTGACTTCATTTCAAGGCTCACCTGATGGCGAGACACACTTCTCTTTGTATTTCCGGCTCTATCTGATCGTGAGGAGCCATGAGTAACTGCCACAGCAATAGTCCAGAGCGCTTCACACAGTCTCGGTTCTGCTCTGCATTTAGATTAAAAAACTGGAACACAACCTGGATTAAAAACAAACAAACATATTTTTATAATATTTACATTTCTAAGCTTTTTGTAATATTTTTTATGCATAGTTAACAAAATGATCACTTCTACTGAACAGTTTCATCAAAATTGGTCGAAAGTCATTTTAAAAAAATCATCTATTATCATCTACCTTTATTTTGATGGTCCCTTTAACACATTCTGTTGACTATACGTAACGTTGCACCTACATATCTACTAACTCTCATTAGAGTATTAGTAGACTGGTAGGGTTAGGGTTAGAATAAGTTTACATGCGGGTCAAAGACGAAAAAGGGTTTACGCATAAAAACAATAAGTGTAATACTGCTTTAAATGATTGTTGTTTTTTCCAAAAAAACATTTAAAAAGTTTTCTATTTAATTTAATTGCAATTTTTTTTTAGGTTTTCCGAGCAAAAAATAAATATCATAAATTTTAATGATTTTACTAAAAGTAACTCAGGTACAAATCTTGTCAGGCCTTATTTACAAAAAAATAATGTAGACATATTAAAAGCCTAATTGCTTTCACCCAAAATATATTAAGTAGTTGTAATTTAATTTTAAAAATGTGCAACTCTCCTAGGTTTTGACATGGTCAGTAAGAGGTTTTACTCATAAAACTATATTAAAAAATAAGGGAGAATATTACTTTGATGTACACGTCAGAATAAGCATGATGTTTGAATTTTTACATAAATATTGTGTTACAATGAATGACAATGTAACATTATTTCAAACAAATTTTGACATTTTATTCTTCAAAAACTTATTTGAAACCTTAAAAGTAGACAATTTACTTACATTTAATGTGCTTTCTATGGACATAAAATAACTTTTGTAAATTTCTTTTGATGCGGACACCTTAACGTCTTTGACCCATGAACTTGCCAACGTTACTTTAAGTCAGTTGTGGGGACCACGACCAATAAAAGAGTAGCAGATATTAAGCCGAAAGGCTTCTAATAATCTAATGTGACGTTGTAGGACATGTAGGTGCAACATATTTATTGCCAACAGAATGTTTAAAAAAAGGGAAGCATCAAAATAAAGGTTACTAGAAAACCACCGAAAGACGACCAGAATGCGCGGATGATGGCAGGTGTCTCCGTGACCAGGCCTTCTCCATGAACGTCACATATGCAGCTGAAGTGGCAGGCATCCATGGCTGCTTTACTATGAAGGGTCCCAGTTGTGCCGATTAATGATGGCTGCCAGCAGGTGAGCTGATGTGGATGCACATGGCGGCCAACGATGGAGGCCAGCATGGTTTATCACTTTGCAGGTGTTCATTCTCATTTCTTCGTCATGAAGAGTCAAAAAAAATATACTGGGAAACCGATGACAGATCACTTCTGTACAAAAACAATCAGCACACCTAAAAAAAAAAAGCAAGTGGCCTATCGCGCTCCAGTGCACCCTGAAAAATTAACCCTTGTGAAAACTAAGTGCATTAAATGTATTGAATGTGCACTTGCTAGTGTACTGCGAATTCTTAAAAGGATATTTAAAAACAATAAAAAAATGTATGTTAATGAAATAAAAAAGGTCACTTAAGTGACTTTTATGACTGTTTTTTTAACACACTTAAGTACACTTTTAAGAAGTGACCTTTATAATAATGTCAAATTAATGTGTTAATAATCCTGTCATGTTTTATAGTACACTTATTTTGATGTCTTGACTAACAAACTGAAGCACATGTAAAGCACTTGATTATCATTTCAACTGTAGTGTGTTATCTGATATTACATTTAAAATTAATATATTTTAAATATACTCAATTGCAACTTCATCGTTACAAATGTGTAATTACAAATCGTTTTAAAAACAAGACATACATATTAGTTCATCACAAATGCTTGACAGTACATTCAGCAGTACACTTTAACAATATAAAAAGACAATAGTAGTAATTATGA
>JADLZN010001339.1:200475-222387 GCA_018155175.1 Sinocyclocheilus anophthalmus | reverse complement strand
CACATCTCACCTCAAAATCAAAAGAAATAAGTTATATTTTGCAAAAAGAAAGTGAAGCAGCCTACTTGCACAACCATTAAGTTTAGCATTATTTTCATAACAATGAAGCACATTTTCCCCGCAAATCCTTACTGCAATGCAAACGCAACTCATTGCAGGAATGTGAATGAGATGCATTGTTTGCATTTGCACTGTTGTTTATTACAGTATCAACTGTTTACACACATTTTCAAAACTTTACACACAAATCCAAGAATTGCACACACAAAATGTAAAATCTCTTGCGAAATGAAGCACTGCATTCAAAATATCACACACACATCTCAAAAGCAAACATTGCAAACACCTTGCCATTATATTAATTCCTGTTAGATTTTGTGTGTCACATAGAGAATCGCGTGTTGCGTTTTGCAGAAAGTGTTTTATGAAATTGAAAACTGAGTGAAATGCTGAGAATTAGTGTCTGGTTTTGCAGATTCGGTGTGTGCTTCTGCTGTTTGAGTGACAGCTTTCAGAAACTGTGTGACAAGTAAATATTTTGTGTAAGCAGTTGAAAAAAACTGTAATGCACTCCCATGTATTAGGATTTTGTTTGTACTTCACTAAATGATTACAATGTTTTTTTCCAAATATGCTTCTGCATTAAGATCTATTTGTATTCTCTTACTGTAAACAACTCTCATTTCTTGTAATACATTTAGTATCATCTGTGGTGTGTGTGTGGTTTTGTGTTTGTGTTTGTGTGTGTGTGCGCGTTTTTGTGACTAATGAGGACATAAATTTGTATAATGATAAAGGTATGACAGGTATTACAAGGAGGTGGTGACTTTTCAGGACATTACCCCATTTCCCCACTTTTCAAAACGCTTATAAATCACACAGAATGGAGTGTATTGAAAATCTGCAATAGCACAAAGTTTCCTGTGAGGGGTTGGTTTAGGGGTAGGGTTGGTGTAGGGCAATAGAACATACAGTTTGTACAGTATAAAAACATTACACCTATGGAATGTCCCCATAAACCATAAAAACCAAGCCTGCTTGTGTGTGTGTTGTGTGGTGTGTGTGTGGTGTGTGTGGTGTGTGTTCGTGGTGTGTGTGTGTGTGTGTGTGTGTGTGGTGTGTCGTCGTGAGTGTCTTTCCGGTGTAAAAAGAGGGCTAAAGAATGAGTAGAAGTGAGGGATGAGTGAGAATGGAGTGCTGTTGCACTTGGGTAGGGGTGCACGGTATTTTGAGTGGTTGTGTAGTCGTATGCGTGTGTGTGGTGTTGTGGTGTGTGGGTGGTATGTTAGGTTAGGGTTGTGTAGGGCAATAGAATTACGGTCTGTACAGTACAAGACATTACCCTATGAAGTCCCCCTAACCATAAACCCCAAACGTGTGGTGTGTGTGTGTGTGTGTGTGGTTTTGCCAACAGTGTGTGTGTGTTTGTGAAAATAAAAACAATATAATATTTAGGTTTTTCTACCAACAAAAAAAAAAATTGAGTTGGGGTTTTAAAAGCAAAGCTATTCTGATGTACTGATGATTCACCTATCATCATTACATCATAATATCTCTTGCTTTTCAAATAAATGGTGCACACCAACAGGTTCCTATCGTCATTCCCCACCTTTTTAATGGTGGCCGGGCCCCTTTAGACAAGTCGTCCGTCCTTTTCCCCAAATCAGCCTAATTCAGACACATTCAGTGACAGAAAGACAGTATCTCTGTACTGGACAGACCAGACTGCACTACAGCACATGGAGTTCCCTGCACACAGGGCCATTAACGCCTGCCTTACTGTAAGGTTGATACTGCCCTCCAGTGGCCAAAGCTGCTCCATCCAAAAAAGAGCAGAACTGGAGCACAACATTCCAGGAATGAGGGACTGTGCATGTTTTGCACATTAGGTGTAATAGCTGTTTGAACTAACTTCTGCAATTACTTTTAACCAACTGGTCATGACGTCAGTTTTCATCAAGTTCACACAGGTGTCCATCAGAGTAACACAGTTGTAGAGAATCACATTAACTATTAACATGATCCACTAACATTTGTGTCACAATGCTCTTTTGAACAGTATATCTATTGTTTTCTCATTTAAAACTTGAAATGTGTGTTGTTTCTTTAAAATAAATGCCATTGGTTCGATATTTTGTTATCTAATGCAATCGCATTCAGATATTTTGAAGTGCGTCTAAAGTGTCCAAAGTTTTTGGAGCCACTGTATATATAGGGCTCTTTCCTTTGCTGTGGGTTCTGGCTGCTGGTGGTTGTAAATTTAGCTGTTGGTAGGACACAGCTCCACCTCTGTACATTCACCCTCCGGGGCCCAAGACAGAAACATTCCATTCATGCCCCTGAACCCTGATCAACCCCTGCACCGGCAGGGAACAATGAATTCCCCAACGTCATCCATGTGTGCAGGTAAAACTCCCTTGGCTTTATGGTGGTAACCCATAAAATAAGGCAGGCTTTGAAGCTCCCAGTTGAACAAAAGGTGAATACAGTCATGACATCTACCCTAAAATATTAATGACACGACTCACTCTATAGAAACAATCTGGTTTATTTCAAGAGGCTCACCTGACACCTGCTCATGATAAAAGGCTTGAGTGGACGTAAGGTTAATGACAAAAAAGGTGTCAGAGAAGTGACATGGAGATTAAAAAATGACTCTATTACTAAACTATTAAATCAAGTTCCTGTAACTTTTTACATTTGTCATTTTTGGTTTTTCACAGATGGTTAAACTAAATCACGTAATCTTTCATGTTGGATTAAAAAAAAATACATGTACACCTTTAATGCACATTCATTCATTCATTCATTCTAAATTGCTTCATTGCATGTTTCATTCATTTAATGTATTGTAATGATTTTTTAAAATCTTTATCACATAGAAATATCTCCTCTAACACTTTTCAATATCACACATTTTTTTTCTATTCACACTATATTCAAGTCTTTTAAATATTCACAAATATCATTGTTACTATTTCATTGAATCATGAATATGTGGTTATTACCTTTGGTTAACATAAATTAACCCTGTCATGGCAGGGTTATTATAGTCAAACCATTAAAAAACCCTGTACTTTCAAATATCATAACTATATTTAAAAATGTTATTATTTGTCGTCTCGTTTTCTCTGCATTTCTCATTTTCTACAACTACAACTTAAAAAACTTGAAAGCAAACAAATAACACTACAGAAGCTATTTATAAATGCAAACCCACAAAATAATTGTTAAGTAAAGCTTGGTGCATTGTGAAAGAAAAGACAATTATATGCATAAAAACTAATTCAGAATATGAATAAAACTATAATAGTATCTTGATACTAAAATAACACTGCTGCCATGCCATATTTACTTTTTTATATAAATATTTGTATACTGTTTAACAGTGTTCTTGCCACGATTAAAAATAAATAAATTAAATTAAATTTAAAAAGCTGCTTCACTGCTTTTGTTAAAAATAAAAGAATCCCTACATTTACTTTTTTCAATAACAATTACAGAAAAAAATCTAAATATCACAATGAATTCATAATTCATTACTGCTCACATGTTCATCATAGAGGTTCTCGTCTGTATAAACCACATATGTAATGTATTTCTGAAAACGTATTAGCAGTTAAGAGGAAAAACTGCAGTGAAACATGTTGCATCGTAGGTTCATAACAAAGACATTAAAACAACACAGCAGAGAGCAATTCTCTGTAAAACCTGTAACACAACCTGTTCTTCAACTGTGAGCACAGCATTGACATGCACAAAGATTACAATAACACCCACATACATACATTCAAACAAAAAACAAAAAAACAACAGTAACCGTTTCACACACATACCAACATTCAAGAGTTTCCACACGCAGCAGCTGAGCAGGAATCCTCAGGCAACGAGTGTCTTTACTCCCAAAAAAAATTAAAGCGGAGAGTTCCCCAATATGTAAATTCTGTCATTAATTCCTCTCACCCATTTTTGTTCAAAACCCGTAAGACCTTCCGTCATCTTGGAACACATTTAAGATATTTTTGATGAAATCCTTGAGCTTTCTGACCCTCCATAGACAGCGATGTTACCTACTACTACGGTAACCGTACCAGGACGCAAGTGTGGTATAAAGTCAGTTTTTGTTTTCTTTGGCAAATAAATGTATTCTCGGTAGGCTTGTAACTTTACAGTTGAACATGATGTCAAACGGACTACTTTTGTCGCTCATCTTGATACTTTTTCTTGGCCTTGAACGTGGTAGTTCCCTTGCGGTCTATGGGAGGGTAGACGCCCCAAATTTCATCCAAATATCGTTCAATTGTTGTTCCGAAAATGAGCTACGTGTCTAAGGTTTGGAACTACACCAAGGCTGAGTAATTAAGCGAGAATTAATTTTTGGGTGAACTAACTCTTTTATATTAGACGTGCATGCCATTAATAAAGTATGTCAACATACTGTTTTCCTGATTTTGTTTTTTTCGTCCTCACACCAATTTTAGTTTCCCACAACTGGGTTTAGTGTTGTTTTTTTAAAAAAAGTAAAATAACCCCTATAAACCTTATAACCCCTGTAAAGTACCCCCCCTAGACATTAACCCCCTGGGTGACGCCCACGTTTCCTAGTCAAGTTTGTGCAAACGATGGGCATCATCAGAGAACCACACCGAGAGTAACATGCACCACGGGATGGCTCTCGCCTACCCATGCAGTGACAGCAAACAGCAGAGCGCAAGGCCTGGGCCTCTATTTACCCACAGCACTGTAACTCTGAGTGAGGGTCACGACCTTCCAACGGGGGCATGTCGCTGCGGCAACTGCCTCTTTAAGCCGCTTGTCTCCTCGAGCAAATGATTGTGTCATCGTGATCACACCACGGGGAGACAGATATGTTTTGACATGCTGGCTGCAGCACTTTAGACAGTGCGACAGGGATGGAAAGTGACATGGGCTGATATCTCATGCCAGGCGTGGCATGATATCATGAGAATCTGTGCCAGTGATTGTCGGCTAGGGAATGCCAAGGAAAACAAGTGAGAGGAAACAGGAATCTTTTGAGGAGTGCTAGACCACTATAGGTTGCAAAGGCAGGACTGTCAGCCGAGAGCCAAACTGGGTGATATGAAATACAAGTTAAGACTGTAGCACATATATGGCTATATAAGAAATACATCAGGTCAGATTTTTGCTTGTCTGTGCAAAACACTACAGTGTTTTATATGTGGTGCGACCATTGCCAGGCTGGTTGGGTTTCTCTGTTAGCACAGTCAACAACAGCCCACCCTCTGTGATATTCTGGTCTCTAGATATGTCACGGCTTGCTGCTACAGTGCAAGTCGATTGGATTTTTAGTTCACCAGTTAATTTGACAAAATTATCAACAGAGAGTTTAATACTACTGAAGATGAAAAATACCAAGTAAACTTGCCTCAGCAAACACTACTAATAAAACTAATAAAGAAAAATATGACTAATGGTGTTGATGTGCACTTTATAAAAGACTAATATGATTGCTGATATTTGGCATTTCTGAAATCATCCCATTTAAACGTAAATTAATGGCATAATTAAGTATATATAAGTATAGTGTGTGAGTGGGTGTGTGTGTTTGTGTGTGTGTTTGTGCGTGTGTGTGCATTTTTTGTATCAGTAAGATTTTTTAATGTTTTTAAGACTTATGCCTGACCAAGACTGCATTCATTAGTTATCAAAATACTCTAAGCGTGGGTTTAAAGTGGTCGTGCTGGTAATCTCTCACATGAACACGGAGGTGTATCACTCGCGGATTACTTGGACCCCTTTGGGTCAAAACTTTAAATTAGCATAATGGTGTGTATGTTTCTTCTCCTCTCTCCTGTTCCGTCTGCTCTAACTGTGCAGAGAAGCTGACTCATTATTTTGCTCCAGGCCAACAGGTGTTGATAAGGTGCCTGAAACCTCCAAAGCTCGGAGAACCAAAGTATCTTTGACCTGCGACTGTCATCGCTGTGACGTGGACAGGGGTGTTGACTGATTTCCAGCCACAGTGGATCTATGCAAGCAGGCTAAAGGCGGCTCCGGATACAGGAGGGGATCTGTGATCGTATCTGGGGCTGGATCGAGTTCGAGGAGCTGAGAGAGGTGTCGAGGTGCGGAAGGGGCGGAAGGAGATGCAAGAGTTTACAATCATCATTCCTGATAGTTGTGTGGCCATGGGTATGAGACAAATGATATACCTGGTCATTCTAATAAGTTTGTTTGCTTGTACGCACACTTTTATAAGTACAGGTAATTAAACGTGGCTTGGGCATGATGATACATCCCATGCCTATGCCACGAATATATGTGGTGGAGATTTTCTAACTATACGGCAAAGGCCGAAGGGGAAAAATGGGTCTTGTTATGTCTGTACAAAAATGCCCACAGTGCGGTCGGTCCTCGGGTAGTTGTTAAAGCCCCACCACCGCAAGATGGGATGCATTTCCCTTTTATTATGTTGCGGCTTGGTTCCTGCTTGAAGACTTCTGGCCAATGGAGTGCAGACGCAATCGCTTACCTATGGTTTATACCCCAAGTGATTTGTAGAGTGACAATCGTCAGTGAGTTCAATCCTGACTCTTAGCTATTTCATGTGGGTTTATGTAAAGTAATTGAAGTGAACATAAGTTGGGGTATGAAATTGCGCCTTGAGCATGTTATCGATATCTATCAAGATTTGCAGATGAAATTATTTCACCTGCTGTTCATTATTGTCTTTGATTCTAGGACAGAATTAGATGAAAGGACATGGTTGAAATGTATAAAAGCAATGAATTCTATTATGCATATTATTATCAAAAAAAAAAAAAAAAAAAAAAAAAAAATAAAACAAAAATAAAAAAACACACAAAACAAACAAAAAAAAAAAAACATCATCGTAATGAGATGATAACTTTCGGATTAGGAACTCTGCAGCGAGGTTTATGTATTCAATTGGTTTATCTTTAAACAAAAGCAGCGCAACTGTTTAGAAAACACTCGCTGCTTTAACATGTTTGAAAGTGCCAGACAGGAATTCTTACGCCCTCCTTTTTTTCCCCTCTCTCTCTCTCCATTCGTATATATTACACCCGCAATTCCTCTCTGAATTCCTCCTTCTGTATCCATCTCTCTCTTGATATTATGTTTAAATATGTCTTACTTATATGCGAAATATGCATGCTTAAATGTATACATTAGCTTATCTTGGTTCAAATGTCCCAAATAAGGACATGAATGTTAGGACTACAAGGGTAAAGGAGTTTGTGATGAAACCATGAGGACAGTTCAGCATTCTTCGCAAAAGTCTATTCCTAATATGTCCATGTTTTTTTGTACATGTGGCTATTTTATATAAACACTTGTTCTTGGCCAAAGATCCTACGTGTATGTTATTCATATACTCATTGGTTAAGAGGATGAAACCCCTCGACCTATGCCATTATAATCTCTGTATTTCTATGAATAATTGACAGGTATTGAGGCATTTCTGACTTGGTGTGTTTTTCTTACTTCCTCGGCAAAAAAAACTGCCGTCCGTCCGTCTACACTTTAAAGTAACTGAGAAGTCTTCAAGGTGGCAAAGAGAATTTACTGAGGGACCAAATTGTTATTCTTTATTAACAGAGTTGAATTACTGAAATAAATGAACTTTTCCACGACATTCTAATTTATTGAGATGCACCTGTACATTGTTAAAATGCACTGGAACAGATACTGCTTAATACTTTACCTTGACCCTATACGTGAGACCCTTTAAATCTATACATAAATGTTAATCGATAAATATGAATATAGTTTGAAGCTGAAAACATTAAATATTTCTTTGGTGCTTTTTATTTTTGGAGATTTTATGATTGTTTTTGGTTTCTGTACATAGAAAAAAATTTAATATTCTAATTAAGTTACTTTATTGTAATGAATGTACTTACTAGAAATTAAAACTATGATGGAGTTGGGGATGTCTTGAAGAAACTGCCCAGGGATTTTTTGGCCTTCTTTAGGATGACATCTGATGGACCCATGCCCTGGTGACCTTGATTACTTGGGCTTTGCTCCTAAAATAGAGAAATAAAGTAAATATTGTAATCAAATCTAGTTATAGTGCATTATTTTATCACTTCCTATTGTCATATTAACATTTACCTTTGGCAGAGTTGCTTCAATTTCAGACATCACCCTGGCTCTGATGTCTGACTCCTTGTCACTGCTGATGTAGCCGGCTTTGAATCTGAGATCCATAAAGCAGGTCATGTCCAGAAGTTCTTGAGTTGCTGGGTTGTCATACTTAGTGTTCATGTAGTCTAGAATCTTCATCTTTATGGACTTTGTTAAGCAAGACAAGCTTCCTTTGCAGCAAGAACTGAGGTGTTCATCAAGTGAAGTTCAGGTTTCACATACGAAACACTTACATAACTTTCACCTGACAGAGTATCTGTAAATTCTTGCAGAGGCTGCCATGCCTGGTTTATAGACTCTAGTACATCTAGGTTCTGCCAAGAAGGAACCAAATGTCTTGACTTTCTGTCTGCTGACAGGACGTTGCTTATGGCCCGCTGCTGCTCCAGAACTCTCTGAATCATTTTCTGTCTCGAACCCCACCTTGTATGGCATTCTGTGATGAGGGAATGCTCTGGGAGGTTGTGCTCTTTTCGTGCTTTTTTCAGGGCAATCTTCTCCTTCCAGCTGTGGGAGAAATGTCCCACTAACTTTTTGCAAAGACCAGCTTGAGTAATGCGCTCATCGCCTTTAACAGCATTTTCTGAAGTGTGAAGAAAAAAGCAAAACAAGGACAAACGGTGAAATAACATTGCAATATTATAATTGCAATTTTATATAACAGCATTTTAAATAGAAAACAGTCAGCTACAATTTGCTAGCCTCTGTGGATTATATTTCCTAAATACATTGTTAAATATTACAATATCCAAAATCATGTCTATACTGCATGCAACTATACAAACAACTGTACCTTTTTCTGTTTTCATTTTATATTGCAAATATAAACATTCAACACTCACCGATGGCCAGATGCAAGAGGTGACCAAAGCATTGTAGTCTGACCCAATTATTAAGTTCGGTAGCCTTCACCACATTAGTGCCGTAGTGCACTTGACTCTCCTCTTTTAAGTTCCAGCTGGCTAAAACGTCCCGCAGTCCATGGGCTATGTTTTCACTGGTGTGAGATTTGGGGAAATATACAATGCCCAGACAGCGTGTTTTTAATTCAAAGTCTCGAGTAAGAAAGTGAAGGGTAAAGCTCATGTAGGGCTAATTCGTACGACTGGACCACAGGTCAGTGGTGCTAGCGTAGAAGTCTACTTGGCCCAGCTTGGAGCTCACTGTCTTCACACATGTCGTACGTGTCGTACGTCTGTGGAATTGCGACTTGAGAAAAATCATTTTTCAATGGCAGCTGATATCTCCGGTCCAATTTGTTAATTAGACTCACAAAGCCCTCACTGCTCACAGTGTTAACAGGCATCATGTCTTTAGCTAAAAAGTGTAAAATAGCTTCTGTTAATTCCTTGTGGTGTTCCGATGTTTTTTTCATAAGGAGTTACACTTGCAAAACTTTGATTAATGGTTGTCTGTGTGACTCTCTTATTGTTACTTGGCATTTCATTAGCGGTTTTGGTAGATTTGGGCTTACACTTTTTGAAGTCTTTATATAGCTCCCTGTGGTTGCGTTCTAGATAACTGCGGCGATTAGTTGCATTTCCTCTCGACGTGGCCACAATTTTTCGGCACGCCTTACACAGTACCTGCATTTGTGACACATCTTCTCTCTTGAAGCCAAAATATTGCCATATTTCAGACATACCATTCTTTTTAGTCACAAGTTCTTCGCTGCTGTCATTTTCCTCGCTTGTCTTTACTCCCGCCATATTTATTTTCCACTCTCTGCTCTGAGCTACTAGGTTTCCCTTTGGGCCTGTTCTAGCCAATAGCATAATAGCACCTACTGGGGAGGCGGGTATAAAGATAGTAAGGCCCCATCTGATTGGTCAAATTTGGATAAACAACCTATGCATGCAACACACAAATGCTTGGCACATAAAATAAATCAAATTTATCGCACCTCTCTGAGATATCGCATATAATATTATCACAATAACAATAATTTTTCGATATATTGTGCAGCCCTAATAAACAGACAGACATAAATGCTTAGGTGTGTCAAGAAAAGAAAGTGAAAAAATTGTACCTTTAGGGGTACAACAGCTCATCACTGGGGCAATCGAGGGTGCCTATTAGTATGTCAAAGTAGTAATTTGTACCCTTTAAGGCAGTAATATGTGCTTTTATGGTATTAGCATTCACCCTTTAGGTACAAAGTTGTCCCTTTGATACAGTCCCAGTGACAAGCTGTTGTACTCCTAAAGGTACAATTTTCCCATTTTTTGTTCAAAGAGCATATAAGAACAAATTCAGAAACTGATATATGGATTATTTTGGCAAATACACTCCTCCTCCCACACAGTAGTTCACCAATAAATGCTGGAATATTCCTATCAGTTTACAAGTGAAGACAAAAAAAGCATCAGGAAGAGCTGAAATCTGCAAAGACTGAGTTTATTAAAGAGGACAGAGAGAAGATGAGAGATCCAGAACCCTGCAGAATCAAACACACTGAAGATACTGAAGAACACTTATTCTTCATTCTTCATTTATTCATGATGCTGAAGAACATTCATGCTATAAAGACTCAAGCACTTCATCACATTTAGATAAACAGATGATAAACTATTAAATGGGTACAAAATTGTCTTTTTTTGTTTTCAACAAATTGTGGTGGCTTCTGCCGCTTCTGTGAGAAATCACTCTCGAAGTGTCGAAGTTTTGATGCCAGAAGACAGACTTTATTATCAGAGACAATGAAGCCGAGAAACTCTGCAGAGGATCTCTAGAGTCTGTGTCTGCACACTCTTTATGTAGATTTTCCTCAACACATTTCATATACAGTCCTTCTACTCCCAAACAATGTACACATTTTACTCTCTTGCAGTCCCCTCCTTACACACAGGAAACTCATGTTCATAATAGTAGATTACAAACATGACTATATTCACAATGATTATACTTGATTAATTAATTTGTTGATTAATACAAATATTCTACAAAATGTTCAGTTTGGGAAACTTTCATATTGATTGTCAGAGTCAGGTCAAACAAAATATTACTTTTTACTGTTTTATTTTACATTTATTTTATGCCTGGTTCACAAATGTTTTACCAAAAAATGTTGGACATTTCTCAGTATAGTTGAGAACATTGTATTTATTTATTTATCTGCAATAATAAAACACCAAACTGTATCAAGTAAATTAACTTTCCAGAATGGCTGACAGGGTTGTAAGCATAACTTAAGCAAAATCTGATTTTGTATTTGTAATTGTATTACCCCTAAATTATAGACGTTTTTTCATAATTACAGGGATTTTTCTTCTTAGAATAGCTTGGATAACAGGGTTGATGAATGAGATCAACACTGTACAGTTAAAACTGTAAAAACTAAAACAATGGATTGAGGCGATTTTCTTGTCCTCCCATCATGCTGTAGAAAGAGCCCAGGCGATGTCACTTCCTGTGTGTCACAATTTTAAGAAATGCTTTTTTTAAAAGGAGGAAAATCTTGACAGAAGTAACAGGGTTGAGTGAAACATGTTGGACACTGATAAAGCTAATTAAAATGGTTAATTTAATACTAGATAAAGCCGTGGTCAGTCTAGAGCATGTGAAATGTCTACAGACACTGCAACGGTCCTGATATAACGTCACACTCTGAGACAAACGTAACAAATAATAATCATTCCTAATGTAAAAATATATAATCAAATACACTTTACTGCAAAGGTTTGTGTTCTTCACAGCGAAATACGCTTAAGTCCCACATTCACATGTGTATGAATGAAAGTCAATGGAAGGAAAAATCTAGTGTGAGAGGCCCGTAATAATTAAAAAGTTTTCAGTAAAATAAATTAAACATCAGTTTGAAAGTTGGTGTCAAAAATATGGCTGTATTGTATTATGTGAATATCACATTAGATAATTGTTATTGATCAAATAAATTTAATAGGTCTCACTACAGAAACATGTGATTTGGGCCTATAATATTTTTTAAATAATAATTGGAAGATCAGTGTACCTCATTCAAGTAAAGTTGCGGGAACGTATAATTAATTTATAAAAATGCATCAAAGTGATCATAATGTTTTATATCAGTTGTCTACTTTGTTACATCAGGGCTCACTTTTTTGTCCTTTCACTTCATATATCTCTCTTTGAATGGATTTGATGTAACATAACATATTTACATTTAGTGCAGCAGAAGTAAGCATGCAAGGAAATTATATGTTGCTGAAGCGAATGCTGCTAGCGTAGCTGTTCTGATTGCTGTTAGCGAGGAATCTTGTGACAGAAGAAGAATGACATGAAACAGCATTGTTAGAGCATTCCTGATCACTGAGAAAAACCTGGGCTTTCCACTGCAGCTTCTGCTCTCTGTAAAGAGCACTAGTGTGTGCAGGAGTGGAGAAGCTTTGGATTCTGTGATGTTGGTCATGGTTTGGGGATTTGAAGGTGAAGACATTGATAAATACACTCCACTAATCTCCAGTATAGATCCTAGCTAGATACTCATTACTCATGTTATCCATTTGATTCCTGATCTTAGAGAAGAGCACAGCGTTGAACTGAAAACCTCTGAGCAGATCAGTGAGGTAGAGTTTCTCAAGACTCTGATGGAGAATGCTTGAGGAAAACTGTATTTCACACAGTTTATCCACTGGGATCAAGAGGAAGCAGATGTGATTCTGTTGTTCTGAATTCATTTCATCACCTCTGTCTCGGATCATCTCTCCAGAGCTTCATCCTTCACCAGCAGGTCTGAGCGCCG
This sequence comes from Sinocyclocheilus anophthalmus, assembly GCA_018155175.1. NCBI lineage: Eukaryota > Metazoa > Chordata > Actinopteri > Cypriniformes > Cyprinidae > Sinocyclocheilus > Sinocyclocheilus anophthalmus. The sequence continues at coordinate 209,513 of JADLZN010001339.1, read as the reverse complement.
CTGCAGAGCGTCCATCATGTGAAAGAGATGCTGCTCCACACTGGAGATCTTATGAGAAACTCAGCATTCAGGAGAGAAACTGAAGGACGTTCTCCTGCAGAACAAGCTCACCTGTGCGTACCATACTCCTGCATCCATACCTGCATCTGGAAGGTGCTGACATCCTCCATAAGCTTCTTCAGTCCAAAGATAAACACCAGCTGATGGAGACATTGAGCCGATGTGATGGAAACCTCAATCTGAGGTGTGTAGAAACACCTGAGCAGAATCAGTTCAGATAATGTGTCTAACGTTCATATAGAGTCAGCAGAATCCTGATTTTAGTTCAAAGTGAGCTGAGAAGAGCAGAGACATGAGGACACACGTCTGGCTGATGTCCACACTGAGCTTTCTGGACTCGTTTCTTATGTTCATCTCTGGATCAATCATGAGGATCAAACCGTGCAAAATATGAAGCAGCAAAAATACCAATGTTTTAGCTGAGCTAAGAAATAAAAAAGTGGACGCCAGTTTTGGCAGTTTGTGTGTAGAAGTAAATGCAGGTTTTTGACCGACTTTTTCCATGTTAGATTTCCTTTCTAGTGAGAAATTAGTATTTTTTCTGTATTTTCCATATGTTATTTTTGCACAGGTGTTGGCCTTCAGTATTTTCTCAGTGTTTGTGGCTAAATCTTCTGTCAGCTTTCCTCTAACAGGGGAACAGCTATGAGCGGTTAGAGCTAATCTGAGAAGATACTGTTGAAGGTCAAGATCCTCGGACAGTCTTTATCAGTATAGAAGAGACTGTACTGACCTGCTTTCTGTCTTTCTCACTACAGAGCTTCTGTGTGTTTCACTCTCTGTCTCACATTTAACAACAGATTTAGACTTTTTCCACGACAGTAGTAATGAAATATTCGCTTCGTGTAGCTCTCGGTGGGACTTGTTGTAGATCATTAAAGCGTTATTCTGCCTCAGGAGTCTGTCTGAAATCATTTTTGGGAGGAACCTTGAACAAAGAGTCATAAAGCTTTCGGACGCAGCGAGTCTTCAGAGGAGAGGTGAGCAGTTCACAGTAACTGTAAAATACACTTTACACAATTTATCTATGCAACAATATATGAGGTAGTTTCTACCTTGTTTTAATCGAGTACAGCACTGTTTGTGTTTTTGCTTACTGAAATAAACACAACAGACTACAAGCATGTGTGGGAAACCTGTTCAATTCATTAAGACCTGAGGGATTTTCTGTTTTTGTAAATGATTGTTTCAATGTTTAGAGTGATAATGCTGCTGTTACTGAATGTCTCGTGATCTGTGAGAGGAATGAATGCGAGCAAATGTCAAGGATTGCTGCTGTGATTTTATTAATAACATTATTTCTCTTTTGAGATTTCTCTTTGGCAGATCAAATTTGTAATAGTCACTTTTATAGTGCAGTAAAGTTAGTTTTAGTTTCGATATCCGCTGGATAATCGCTTAAATAATGGCAAAATGTCACCTGTATTAAGTCAGTCTAGACACTACCCGAAGAATTATATTTTTTTTTCTGTTTTGGCATCAAGAACAATGAGGTTCTACAGACTGTGATGAAAGAGCTGAGCACCCAGTATCCAGACAAGAGCTTTGTCGTGAAGAACTTCAACCGGTATATGGCTTTATAGTCTGTTCGTCCATATATTTTTAAGTTAAATATCAGTAGTATAATACTTTATTTTACCAAATTACTCTTTTTGTTTTCCTTTTAAGTGCTGGTTCCTTGAAGAGAAGGTCATTTAGAGACACGTTGTCCCCAAGATCACTTAAAAGCTTTTATGATTTCCACATGAGCTACAACCCCAGGGGATCTCTAAGGTAAAAATCATCAGTTCAGTTTCTCTCGTTGCCTTGTAGATTTAGAAAGAACTATTGCCATCTGCTGGTGAATGTGCATGATTAATAATGTAAAGACAAGTGTTGCCATTTATGGTTCAAGCAATGAGTTACTCTAAAATGTTAAGTCAAAAGTCTAAAATTACACAAAGTGCCTGTTTACTAGTGGTTGTATGTTTATTTATTTAATGCAATCTATTTTGGCCAGAATAAAAATAATGTGGTATCTTTGTCGGGATATTTCTTATAAGATTCAAACATATTTCTCTGCACATTTTCTATTACAGGAGAGACAACTCATCTAGTTTTAGGTCTGACAGACCAACATATGGGTCATACAGCCCTAAGCAGACAAGCCCCACCAGCCCTCAACCCCTTTATGGGAACGTCTCTGGTGCCAAAGATGCAAAAGGCAGCCCTACAAGATTAGATTATCCTACAGAGGAAGGTACCTCGCCCCATGAGCCACAGCCGGATAACACCTGCTACTCTGAAGATAAACCAGTGGAGGAAGACAAGAAAGCCAAAAAGAAGTCCTCGCAAGCCTCCGATCAAGAGACGCCAAACGAGGAGGAGTCTTCTGAGGAGGACAGTGATGAGAATGAACTGAAACCAAACTCAAATATCGCTGAAAGCGCCAAGATCAAAGATCAAAAATCACCTGAGAAGGTGGGGAGCGATGGGCCTTCAGGTGTGGAGAATGGAATAGCTCATGACATTAAATCAGATGTGGAACAAGCTGAGGCTTCAAACAATGTGAGTTCTGTGAAGGTGCAAACACATTATAAAATACATAAGTGCATATTATAGAGAGAGAGACAAAAACTACTGTTTGTCATTACACTTTAAAGTTTGGAATAATTATGATTTTGTTTAAATGTGTTTGTGCTCTCTTTAACTCACTCACCTAGGTTTGATTATTTGATGAAAAATCCGTAAAACTTCATATATGTACACAAACAGATTAAATTTTATATTTTTAAATGAAAATTTATTTTTGTGATTGCAAAGCTGAATTTTCAGCACCATTTCTCCAGTCCTTCAGTGTTACATGGTCCTTCAGACATCATTATATATGCTGATTTGGTGTTCAAAAACCATTTCTTATTATAATCAATGTTGAAATGGTTTGTACTGCTTAATATTTGTGTGGAAACAGTATTTCATTTTTTTTCAGAATTCTTTGTGAATATAAAGTAAAAAAAAAAACATCATTTGTTTGAAATAGAAATCTGTTGTAACATTTTCATTTGCAGTCTGGCAAACGAGCCCGTAGGTATTTATAGCCATGCTAACAATTCCGAACAATTCCTTTCATAGCTCTTACTGTTTTATGTACGGTTTGAAAAATATATTAGATAGTATACAGCATACTGCAGTGTTCAGTCATTTTAGCAGGCTAGTATTTCATTCTGAACATAACCATTATGTTCATTCTTAAAGAAACCTAAATATAACTCTGAACAAGGTGTAATTTTTATTTGTTTGACCTGTTTCAAGGCTCTTACCAAGGGTGACCATCCGTCAGGAGAGGTGAAGGAGGGAGCGACAACAGAGACCCCTAAATAGCAGACAAAAGGTCAGCATAATTTGAGAACACTTCCAACTCACACTCATGTTGTGCTGATATGTTTCATGTGTTTCTCATTTAAATTTCATATCTGTTTACAGAGAAGACACACAGTTTATTGGCAATACACTGGAATCGGACCCAACAGAGGATGTAAAATGCTGTACTCTTGTTTTTTTTTTTTTCCTCCTTGGTCTTTTGAGATTTTTTTTTCCAGATAAATATTTAAATTCTGGGTTTTAATTCAAGAACAGCTTTTTTTTTTTTTTGTTAGAATATAATCACTTTCATGGATTGTCTTTTATCCTACTGTATGTGGTGGTCTTCCTTCAGGATTTTAATGTTTTTAGATACATAACTCAATAGCCTATATGACCTATATGTATCTAATTGATCAAAGGAACAAATGTTTATAACGTAGGCTACTTGACAATCATCCATCATTAAATAAATTAATACAAATTTACTTGCCACTCAGTTGCCTATTGCTTTTACATTTTTTCATCACGCACTTAAGCAATTAAACTAATGATCCAAATCACCTTTCATCTGGACGTAATGAAACGTCCTAATAAAAGCGAAATGTAGTTTATTCGTTTTTTTCTATTCCCTTTTTAGTGAGTTTTTATTTTATTTTATGTGCCCCAGTTCAGTTTATTGCAGCTATGATATAGCTCATAAAAACATAAAATCATTTAATAACTAAACATTTGTTTTTGCGTTTAGGCTACATTTGGCCTAAACAGTACTTATATAGTTTAGTCACAAAATTGACATGTTTGAATAAAATAGTAAAAAAATAAATAAATGCAGTTATTTTACATTAAGGGACTCTGTTTGTGTAAGCTATGTTTGTAAGTGCGTTGATAAAACTGCCATACATTCAAGTTGTAAACCTACTTCCAGTACTTTTTAAAATCCAGGTTTATCACGGTTGTGTTCGAATAAATCGTTTAGGGGTTTTGACTCGAAAACCGCTCCGAATTCAGTCCTATTCGTGAACGGATCGTTCAGTTTGGAAACGTGAACCAGTTCGTTCAACTGATTCACTTAAAAGATCCGAATCAAGTAAACGATTCCTTCACAAATCGGACATCGCGCACTCAAGACAGTTTTGTGGATGAGCTTGTGGCGGTTTCATACTGTGCTGCTTTGGCTTGAACACTGCTTACTATCCATGATTTCTCGGTCTGAAGTTTAACTTTGATAATAGTGATCTGCATCTTCAACTAAAAGTAGTTTATCCGCGACTTTGACACTCGAGCAGGTAAGTTTTTTTGTTCCTGTTGGGCTGGAAGCAACGTTACATCTGACGGTTTCGAATGGCTGAACAGCAGATTATGAGTTTTACAGCTCTTTAAAGTGATCGTTCACAGTGTGAGAGGGGATTTCCGACTACTATCGATCAAATCAAATAAATGGAATCGTGTGGCTTACAGTTTTAGGTTGTCTCTACTACAAACAAACAAACTCGCCGGTGCGCACCTCTAGCTTTGTGTGTGGTGTAAGTTACCTGGCTAACGTACATCACAATGAGAACCGTTTAAAATGAGCGTTGTGTTTTAACCCTGCGAGATTTGTAAGAAGTAAAGTTGATTCAATTTAGACTTGTGACTGTTTTATTTACAACTTTAAGGGTCAATAGACAAAACGGGTGCGTTTGTGTACATTATATGCAAGTGGGTAAATATTAGTTAAATAATGAAAAGCTAATGCAAACATTTATGTATATTAATATTGACATGTTACCTTACCACAGCATAAAAAAAGAAAAATAAATTATTTTATCTTTCACCATGCCTTATCTGACCTGGCATAGCATTTTATCCTATTATATATATAGTCGTTGTAATATATAATAATAATAATATCTCCATATATTATTAAAAAGATGTTGAAGTTGTGTCCCTATGTTATGGGGAGCATAATTTTTCATTTTTTAAAATAGTAATTCAATAAATAAAATAGTTTGTCATTGTCAAGTGAAATTCCAAACACAGTGTATTTTTTTGTTGTATGCTTGTCAATCACATTACTATTTCAAAACAAGCTTAATTGTGGTCCAAAATATGTAAAAAAAAAGCATTACAGAAACATTTGACCAAAAATACAAATTTGCTGAAAATGCACTCACCCTCAGGCCACCCAAGATGTAGATGAGGTGTTGCAGTGAATGGGTGCCGTCAGAATGAGATCCAAACAGCTGATAAAAACATCACAGTAATCCACATGACTCCATTAGTCTTGTAACTCAAAAAGCTGCTGTTTGTAAGAAACAAATCCATCAAGATGTATTTTCAACTTACAAGAAAAAACCATCTCTTGGATGGCCTGGGTGAGCAGTGAGTGAACCTGAGATTTTTTTTTGGGAGTGAACTATACCTTTAATTTAGCTTGAAATAGCAATTACGTGCATTTAATAATGTACAACTTATAATTACGCAATGTATCACAATGTTTCAAAAATTACCATCTCAAACTAGAAGAAGCACCCGTTTTATAGAATGACCCCCTTAACCTATGATGTATAGCTGTAGAATTGTTTTTAAAAAGCAGGTTTACATGAGTCTTTGAAAAGTACTTATCTTTCAAAAAGTCAAGATGTAGACATTTCTAAAAGTCATAATGATATTTACGTCCCTGAACATTTAATACACAATTTCCTATTCCTCCACCCACATATAAGTGTTCCTCTTTTCAAACAACACCAATAGGCCTCAATGGGACATAAACTGTACAGGTTGAGTGATGCAGTACATCTGTCTCACATCCCAGTGATGTTTGTCCACATTTAGTTAATGTTTAAACGGAAGTTTACTTAACAAGTCATCGTCTGTTCCAGAAACACATATTTGTAAAAAGTAACAGTTGGAACTATAATTTTCATGTTGAAATGAGTCAACACTTGTTTATTTTGCTCCATATAGGTGTCCATTTCAATACAATTATGACTTTCACCATGACTAGCATTGCACCTACTGGTAAGTTCTACACTTTGTCTTCTAATATAAAGAGCAAACTGCTTGAAGAGCATTAAAAGTTTCCCTCACATGCTTCGGGTGTGTCACTCATATCAAACATTGAATCTGAACATTGTAATAGGCTGGTGTAACATAATCTGGGCACTAGCACTATTTATTTTGCTTACTTAATACTTGTACACTAGTCTAAACTGACCTCATTTGGGTCTAGAAATGTTTCATTGGAGGCGATGCTTAAGCATTAAATAAAATCTATGCACAGTTAATGCCTAACACCGTGCCATGTTGCATTTCTCCTAATCTGATTACTCCTCAGCAATGCTGAACAGTTTCTCTAGCTGGAAATGGTTGTAATTCCACATTTACTGCATGTAATCTTGACATACAGGTTTTGTGTGTCACCTTCAGTGTTGTGTTTTTTTCTCATGGATAGATGTTGCATCAACAACTGCAGCTCCACCGCAAACAGGCATGACTGTCATTGGAGGTAATTGACGTCTAGTGTATTACCCTAATGACAAGGAATTATATATTGTGCTTGACAATCCTAGAAAGCTTTTGTGGCGATAGTAAAGGAATACACAATATACACAGTGTTTGCCAGCAGGTGTCATGATAATGTTACATATTAGAGGTTTGCCACCTGACTCCAGCTTTAAGCCTTTGGATCTGGTTTGGGTCATGCGTCATGTACAACTTCTAGTTTGCATCCAGATTTGGGCTTGTGATCAGTTTTATATATTGTACTGTAAGATTTTCTTTTGAAAGACATCTCTTTTGCTCGCCAAGGCTGCATTCATTTGATCAAAAATCCCGGTAAAACAGTAATATTGTTTACCATTAATTATTAAATAACGGTTTTTTTCTATTTTTAATATATAGTTAAAGAGGGTAAAATTTTATTTATTCATGTGATGCAAAGTTGAATTTTCAGCATAATTACTCCAGTTTTTAGTTTCACATAATCCTTCAGAAATCATTATATGCTGAAACATTTTATTAGTATCAATGTTGAAAACTGGCATAATATGTGTGTTTTATGAAAACCACAATAGATACTTTTTTCAGGATTCTTTGATAGAAAGTTCAAAAGAACAGCATTTTTGAAATAGAAGTTTTTATAACATTTTATGTCTTTACTGTTACTTTTTGATCAATTTAATTAATTCTTGCTGAATAAACGGTAATTCATTATCCTCACAAGAGGGTCAACTTTTAACAACTGTCGTTTTATTTATTATATAACAATAATTCAATTATTTTGCCGACTTTTATTCTGACTTGTTTTGGCATTATCTGTCAGGTTGGATTGTGTAAATCATACTTTATTATATTATATCAATTACATATATTATTTCATATATATTGTGTATTTGTTTATAATGCCATATGAAACATGCACAACTTTGAATTTTTTCTTAAATCATATGTGATTTTAATTATACTTACTGTATATCTTCATTCTAAAGCCTCTAAAATTACTTTCAGAATATATATATATACATTTTTTTAATATATTTTGAGTTTAACCACATTTTTTATGGTCCTTTTTTGTTTGTAAAAGAAACTTGGCAACTACCAGTCCATTATAGCATTATAGTAGACTGTCGTTGCTTAATTATCTGCATAACCTTTATTTTGATGGCTTCTTTAACAGACATATATTAACTGTAATACTAAGTCTACTAGTACCTAATGAGAGTTAGTTGACGTGTAAAGTTATGTATAGTCAACAGAATGTGTAAAGGGGACCATCAAAATAAAGTGCAACCTTGAAGAGTACTGTTTTCTTCATTTGATTTATTGCATATTTCTGGCTGTTTAAAATGTTTTTTCTTTTCTTTTTTTTTAGTGGCAATTGCCCTGATCCTGCTGACTCTTGTTATCTGTGGGTTCCTGCTGTACAGATACTTGTGCCACAGTAAGGGTGTTTACAGAACCGCAGGTGAGCCTGCTCCAGGAGTGGACCCTGACCAGGTCTACAATGACACCGTCACTGAAAACAAGAAGGAATACTTCATCTGAACTGCTTAGCATCAGAGGGATTTAACCCATGATCGATACGCGTAGACTGCTGAAGACATCTAAATAGTCTATGTAGAGAGGTGTATGTGCAAGACATATGGGACATAAACCACTAGTCTGTGCTGTATGAAAGAATGTTTGGTTGAAGGGATACAGGTCGAGTTTTATGTTGGGAGGATAAGCCAGAAGTAAAAAGTTGTTTATTCATGAGGTCAATAAGCTCACCATCGGGTTTCGTATGGTAAAGTTACTGTCAGTTACTGAGACAATCATTTTTTGCTGTCAAATTGTTATGCCTTTGTATATAGTTTATAGTTCACTCAAAAAACAAACTCGCTGCTTCAGCAGAAATGACAAGAAAGTTCATATGCAGTAGTTATCAACAAATAATTTATCAGTAATTATGGAGTTTTTATCAGCTATTATTAGCGTTCAGGTAGCATAAGTAGCACTGCACCTCTATCAAATGGAAAACATTGGAGGCACTGTACTAATTTGATTTTATTCGGTTTTAAGTCAATATAGTGTTAATTTGCGGCTTTTCAACATGCCTTTTCCCTTTGATAATTTTGCCTAGCTTTTTATTACTTTTTAAAAAAAAAATTATTTTA
>JADLZN010001339.1:0-200222 GCA_018155175.1 Sinocyclocheilus anophthalmus | reverse complement strand
GCAGGGTTACAGTGGTATGTTACTTGTTATGAAAATGAATGTAATTTATATGTCGGATTCTGAGTAATATTTTTTTAATTGCTCTATCAATATGATACTGCAGTTATTGATTATAATACAATGTCAAATACAAGTGTCTAGCTAGTTGAAAATTGCTAGTAAAACAAAAATTTAGATTTAATTAGAAATTAATTCTGTGCTAATAGTTTTGTCAGTGCAAAAATGATATATTGTTAGATATTTAACTTCCTTTAAGACTTTGGATAATGCATCATCTCCAAGATCTAGAGTCATTATTGCATTGGAGTGAATGTGAATTGGTGACTTTTGACAAACATTTGTAATGACCTGGAGATAAACCGCCCAAAATATACAAACCAGCATACAAAAATATAAACATGAAACATTGAAAGACATATTACAACACCGATTGTCAAAATTCAAAATAGCTTTTATTCTAAATTTTGTTTTATACTTAAGGTTTAGTATAAAAAAAGTTAAGTGCACCACATTTTCATTGGAGACCATTTTGTCATGTAGCAAACTAGGAAGGACCTCGGTTCCTTGATGCTGCAGTGTGCATCCATTCTAACCCATCAGTATCTTTTTATATTCTATATATATATATATATATATATATATATATATAAATCAAAAGGGTTCCCTGAACTGTAGTGCCCACATAGACGTATACCATCCATGACTGTCATGGTATTGAGGCTCAAGATAAGCAGTGTATCCGCTACATTGCATACACAAACACACGGTGCCACATGCCATGATAAAATGCTGCGCTAAGTTGAAAAGGATATTGAGTTCTGAAGGCTTTGCCCCCATGTTTTTTTGCCTTATGTTATTTTCCTAGCAAAGTAAGAATAAATGAAATGGGATTAAATAAGGAATGGCATAAAGTCAGGTTAGGAAACTACCAGGTCAGAAGCCTATGTCACAGAAAATTATAGAAATGGTGCTAAGGCAATGCCAGCATACTTGGCATGTTTTTTTTTTGGTTTTTCTTTTTTACATCAAAAAATTTATTTCCTTTATTTGCAGAGAGAAAATCTACCTGAATGGTCTTTTTATATTCAAATGGGCAAAACCTTTAGAACGGTACTGTAGTGTCGGATACCCAGTGATGCACCTGATACATGTAAAGCCTACAAAGAGGCCCCATTTGCAGGCTTGGTTATATAGAAACATTAAGTGAACATACCATTTTATAATTTGCAAATATTGTGGGAATGTTACTTTTGAATGTTCTCTCAACATTCTGAAACAAGAAGCAACATTTAAGAAACTTAAACAGGATGAAAATGCTCAAATGACAATGTTTCCGAAAAAATTCATGGAATGATGTATAAATCACATTTTGTTGTGCTAACTGTTTGAGAATGTTATTAAAGTCTAGATAACTGTTCTATTAACATTACTGGAAGAACATTTGTTTATAACGTTGAGAGAACCTTACCAGAACATTCTGAGAACTTTCTCAGTTAGCTTTGACTGTGTTAATCTAAGAGGATTGCATGAAAAGAAGCTTATTTCTAAACTCAATTCTTAAGGTTAATTTCTCATTAATTCAAACAGATCGGTGTACTGGTGCAGATGTGGCATTGTAAAACTTATTAGAGGAGAACATTCCTTCTAAAAGCTTGTCTTGATACAGCTCTACCTGTTCCAAGCACTTTTGGGTTCAAGGACCGGTCAGCATGACTCCTCCACTCCTGAGATTGTAGTGGTGGGGCTTCTGCAGAGCATCACAAGGCACCATGTTGACTGTTGTTTGTGCGTTTTAAGATGCACATGAGTCACAGTAAGTCTAATCAATGTAAAATCAATCAGTCAAGAATGGATTCAGCCCTCCCCCTTGACACATGTAAACGCTGCCAACATTTAGAGGCAATTTTGCATGTCTAACGATGTGTGATGTTCGTATTTGTGAATTTGCAGTTTGCAAGCTTCCACTTAGTGGTGTCCTTTATGTGTCTATAATCTGGGTTAAATCCCATTCCTTCTTCTTCCCTGGCATTAAAATTCTTGGCTTTGAAATAACATCTGTTCCTCGTGGTAGGTAAACATAGAAGAAGCCGCATTGCAGTTTTCTGTGTCAAATCGTCAGATCCCAAGGTTTAACTGAATGTTGGTAAAATAGCAGACAGCAAAGGACTTTATTTAGATCATTAGCTCGCTTCCAAAATCTGATCAGCGGCCTACCAGGACAGCATTTTCAGGCATTTTAGCGGGCAGAAAAATGTACACATAGAAAACATGTGTCTATGATAGAATTAACAGAATACATTGTGACGACTGTAATCTAAGATGTTAAAGGGGTCATATGATGCGATTTCAATTTGTCCTTTCTCTTTGGAGTGTTACAAGCTCTTGGGGCATAAAGAAGATCTGTAAAGTTGCAACGACTAAAGTAAAAATCAAAGCGAAAATACTGTGTTGGCCTTCCAAAAGAGGACGATATGACTTCGTCATGCCTGGAGCTGATCCTTGCTGGTTGCTGAGTAAATACTACAACTTTGCTCTGTGGATCGGCTTTCACCGTGGACGAAGTGGGGTCCAGCCTGGGGTCGTCACATGTGGATGCCGCAAGCCTGCCCACGTTCTCCAAGGCAAGGGGCGACACTCATTCAAGCCGGCCTCCACTCATCTAGCCCCCGGCGGGCCTCCGTTCACTCTAGGCCTCCGGCCTCCGCTCACTTAAGGCCGCGGTGTGTGACGCTGTTTCGTTGTGAAAGCGAAACTACTTAGTTTGGCCTTCCAAAGAGGAAATCAGTGGTTAAGTTGTATTTACAAAAATGTTCCAGAACAGTTCAACCCAAATAACCAGATGTGTGCAGCACATTTTATGGAAAACTGTTTACTGATCCTGGGAGAGTAACTAAAATGCCAGCAGTTCTGACTCACAGACTGTAAGTACGTTTTTTAGATTTAAAGAATTTGCCACTGTCGATTCAAACGCGATTTGAGCAGTGTAGAGTAGCACTTGTAGTTTGTAATTTCTCCGATCACAAATGGAGACATGGTTTTATGTTACGAGGCGCTGAGCAAGCAGTATACGGCTGAGGTTACAGGGCACAAAAAAATCCGATCTTGCGCTGTGCAGATCATTGAACGGCAGCCCTGGTCTGTTTATAAGTCTGTGTCGTACTGACCAGCCTCGGTTCCAATGACTCATTAACGGTAGGACAGTCCCTGTTAAGAACGGGCAGGCTTTTGGATTTGTAGTAACCTCCTGGATCTCCATATTGTCCCTGGAATTCACAGACTTCCAGAGATTCTGATATATCACTCCTGGTCTCATCATTATATGATGAAGTCATTTTGGCTTCGTGGAGTCAATGCAAGTAGAACTAAGATGATTAAGAACTAAGAACTAATTAAATTAATTAAGAACTAATTACAGTTTACAGGAGTTATTCTACAGATTAAACACACAATAAACGGATTAAAGAGGACTAGATTTCCAACCATTATCCCTCTGTATAGCTGTCCAACAGTTATTTTTCTTATTCCTCATCATAATAAGTCATAATGTGGTCATATCATATGCATTTGATATATATAATAGTTCGCCTGTTGTAAGCTGCCTACAGTTTCGCCTCATTTGTAAGTATAGCAGCGAAAATGAAATACACACAGAATGAAATGATCTCTGATCATGGTGCTGAAATGATTCTTTGTAGTTCAGTGATTCAAAATCCTAAAGACAATGGAAATAAAGGCAAACTAGTATTAATATGTGTTTACTAACTGTTCAAGAAGCAATACAAACAGCGTACAGATCCTGTCATTTGTTTTGTTTAGTCGAGCTGCTGTCTGGTAGATTAGTGGTCGAGAAAGACAAAGAATAACAGTAAACGTGCGACGGACCACTGAAAAAACACTGGGAGGAAAATTAAAAACCGTGTCAACCTGCTCGAATTATTTGTTTATCTAATACAACTAATTCCCCACCTAACGTTTACGAAGTCACGACTTTATACATGAGTGAACATATAGTACAATATACTGTCAGTGCAAATACTGATCCTTTCTTTAAATTCATTCACAGCACATCGTTTACAGCTCGACTCTAAGCTCTAACGTTAATTAAAATAACAAGACGTAGTAATAATAATAATGAACTGAATGAAGAGTAGTGTACTTACAAGGGCAGATAGAGACAGAAGTAGTGAGTTGCTGTCCTCGACACGGACAGTGAGTGAATGAGATAAGATTGCGGATTTGATGAAGGGGGTGACGGAGCCCTCCAAGTGCATGCTGGGAAATGTAGGCCTATTTCCCTTTGTTAAGTATGTTTTACCTTTGTTTTTAAAACATACTTATCCCTATCTGCAACCTCAAAAGCCCAAATTCATGATGTTAAGAGAGATGAAAAAAAGTACACTTTTTTTTTTTTTTTTTTTTTTTTTTGACACATGCCCCAATAGCTGTACAATGGAAGCTGCCATTAAACAGTGTATCATAGTCATCAAAATGTGTCAAATAATAAAAATAACAAAACAACAAAAAGTAAACCTAAATGCATTTAATAAACGGTATAATTTTAAATGAACTTTAACATTTTAAAACATGTGAAGAACTTGTGTCCACTTGTTGCAGCTAGCTAAAATATCATGATAAAAAAGTGAATAACTAAATAAATAAAATAAGTTTGAGGACGTATTTAAATTTGGAAACTGTGATTTCTTCAGAATTCTTTAACAAATAACATCAAAAGAACAGAATTAGAAACCTTACTGTCACTTTTGTTTAATTAATGCGTTTATTAATTCAACATTTTTGACCATGTATTATGTGTATGTAGCCGATAAATGTAGAATTTTTAAATTTCCATGAAAAGATAAAGGTGTTAAATGTTTGAAACTTCCAAATATACAGCCTAAAAGTGATAACCAAAAAGCTTCTTCATAATGACAACTAGGCTAGCACATAAAAAGACTCAAGACAAAGGTGTAATAATAAAGACAAACCCGATCTTTATGGTCTTCCTCAGGGGTCACTCTCACCCAGGTGTCCAACTGACCTTTGACCCATGTGTCACTCTTTTTTTAGTGTCAGTCAGCACCCTTCTCCATGAAAAAGTCTTAGAATGTGTATGTGGCAGTGTTTGTCCAGCTTATGAAGTTTTCAATGAAACTCTGAGAGAAGCATGTTCATTATCTTTAAATCAAATAGTTACAGGTACAAAAATAGCATCTCACATCACTGTTGCACAGTTCTTCCATAGATGCTGAAAGTTTTTGCTTTGAGTCATGTCTCAGTCTTGTCTCCTTCAGTGAGGACACCCCTAATTACTTTCCCACATCCCTCTTAAGCTGTACTCAAACACACACCGGGGAACTGAGTACAGTAACACCACCTGGTGGTCATATGCGTCTTTTACAACTAATTTTTTTAGATCACTGCAAATAAGTTGCAACCACAGCTCAGTCAATCAACATGTCATTATATTTCTTCATTATAGTCTTTTAATCCATTGTATATAATCACAGAACATTTGAATGTGGATCAAATAATTTTTTACTTTGTGATTTATTTTAATCATCTGTAGGTATTTAAATAATGTTATTATTTGTATATAGATATATAGAGATATATATAATATAATATATATAAAAAAAAAAATTCTGTGTAGTCTATACAGTTCATTGCATTATGTATTAAAACTAAGCCATCCTACACCTTCAGCAAAATGGTACTTTGGTACCTGACCACAGTTCCAATCTTAAAAGTAAATAAAAACTGGTTTCTGCTGCCTTCCTGGAGTGCATACATTTATAGAGCAAACATTAAGAAAAATTAATGGCATTGGTAGAGTCATGCCAAGACAGCCTGCTCAGGACTTCTTGGCAGAACGTTATTAATGGCTTGACTGTTATTCAAAGCACTCAGCCCAGGACATGACCTAAAATAAAGAGCATGTGGAGATATAGAAAACAATTTTTATGGCTAGAAAGGATAAAAGTAATCACAAAATGTCCACAAGTACGATACACATGAAAGAACAATGAAATAAAGTGCATTTTCATCATATGTTCATACCTTTTATTCAGTTAGCTTATTTTCATATCCTGGAAGGCAGAATCGCATCTTCTACACCCAAATAACAATAGATAAGAACTTTAACTATAAAACTCGCTACTTTGCAGTACATTATAAAAAGCTCTACAACTTTCATTTGCAGTGTAACAGTGTCACATTTTTTTTTAAATGTAATTTCATTCAATTGTACAATCCAATCCAACAATGAAAGGTTAGAGGCACAAGGTAGGTGAAACAAATGTTTGGCAGGTTTTTATTTCAAAACAGCTTCTTGGCTTTCCAGAAGCCAGAATTGTTTCAACACCACCCCCCCCCCCCCCCCCCCCCCCCCCCCCCCCCCCCCCCCTGGTTAAAAAGAATGTAATATTTGTAAATTTGGCAGGTCATCTCATATTCAAATAATTTTTACTTCAAAAATGAATTTAGACATCACAATTCTAAAAGACAGGAAGAAAATGGTCAGAAAGCTCGGAATAAATGCCCATCTCACATTCTTCACAAATGAAACAAGCTACTTTAAAGTAATTCATTACTTTTTGTAGGTTAGTGAAAATGTTAGAGTCATCCATGATTAAAGCACTTACAGTGAATGCCCTTCTTATATTATATGGACTGAATGCAGCAGAACTATACATTTGTGAGAGAACCATTTCACCAACAAGTCAAACCTTTGAACCCACAATCCAAGAGTATAAAACATGTTCAAGCAGTGTTTTAAAGAGTAAACAGTGAACCGAACCTAACAAGCTGAAGTAAACATAGAAGAAAACACCAACGATACTCATTAACGAAAGCAAATCCAACAAATAATGACTTGTGTTGGGTGTCAACATGGAGTCGTTTACGTCTTAAGAGACTGCAGAAGTCGACAAACATGAAAAAAAGTGCATCAAATATCTGGGGAAACAATCTGCATGTGGTTAATCAACGCTATCTCACGACCAATTCGAATGTATTTTACGAGGTGGCTAATTCGTACAAATTCATACGACCTCACTCGTACGATTTTATACGGTTTGTCTAGACCCCAGTGACGGGTAGGTTTAGGGGTGGGGTTAGGTGTAGGTCATTCGTACAAATTCATACGAATTGTGCTACTCGTAAAATATGTGCGATTTAGCAAAAATCGTATGAATTTGTACAAGTGAGGTCGTACGAATTAGCCACCTCATAAACTGGCAACTATGACAGTTTACCATTTTAACCTTGGTCTTAAGTAAAAATATATTAAACCTTATTTGATGGTGTTTCCCACTTGAGATTTAAAACCAAAACCAAACATTAAGATGCATCCGATACTTGAACTCTACATTTTTATGATTTATTATCATCATATATTTTTTTTTTACAAAATACATAAAACATGGATTTCTAATAAATGGAAGTACCTGTAAAAAATAAAATAATTCATTGGATTATACAGGAGAGCAGTCCATGCTCCATGGGGTTAGTGTCTCTGAGTTGGCTGGCTTCACAGTGCATGGCAGCAGTCCTTTCTCAAAGGGGATGGTCCCGAGGCGCTACCCTCCGAGTCCTGAACATCCCTGGGCTTGTGGGTAAAAGGTTTGACACTTCCATTCCACTTCTCCTGTAGGGTGTCACTCCGGGCTGGAGGAGTTTCTCCAGCAGGCTCTGGGGGTCTGGCTGGCTGCGATGAGAGGGGAAGGTAACCCTGGGCCTGAAAAATGTCCTCCTCATCTTCCTGCAGGTGGAGATCCAGAATTTTAGAGCTGCGCAACAGAAAGTCATGGTGGGTCTCCAGTTCAGTGACGCCGTTGCCGCTAAACGTCATTCCGTCATTGTCCAACTCATTATCCAGCTGTTGAACCCAGGTGTCTCCCCTGGGAAGCACACTTGGTTTAGTTGGGCGGCCTTCTGGGAGTTCATTAAGAGACTTTAAATTACTCTTTTGAAGAGTTTTGGGGGTCAGACCTCTCGAGGTACCTTTGGTGACAGGAATCGGGGGTCGTTCCTTTCGGATTGGTAATCCAGCACCGCTGGCCTCCTCCGGGACCCCGGAGCCCAGCTCAGCCAGGGGGTCAAGCTTATCGGTTTGGTTGAGTGTCTTTAAATTTCTCAGCAGTGCAAACATACTATCTACATCCTTCCAAAAGTTCATCCAGTCATCCAGGTCGGGACTGTAGTTGTGTCTGTGTTCATACAAACTCTTGTTCACGCTGTACAAAACTGCCAGTCCTTGCCAGTCGATGACCTCTGTGAAATTGGGCAGCTTAACCTTTGTGGACGTC
Source organism: Sinocyclocheilus anophthalmus (assembly GCA_018155175.1). Lineage (NCBI taxonomy): Eukaryota > Metazoa > Chordata > Actinopteri > Cypriniformes > Cyprinidae > Sinocyclocheilus > Sinocyclocheilus anophthalmus. The sequence continues at coordinate 191,916 of JADLZN010001339.1, read as the reverse complement.
CCAGGCTGGCTGTGTTCTGGGAAACGGGAGAGGGGGAAGTGAGAGAAATCAGTAAGGGTTGATGATTGCCGCGCAGAAAAGCATTTGCTTTGGAATGAGTCTAAAACATGCAGTTATTCCCGGCCTACTTGTGGTGCTTATTAGTGCCCCACACACCACTGCAGTGCTTTTTTAAGCCTTAGACCAAGAGAAAAGCTCTATTCTGAAGCAGTAAAGCAGTGTGAATGCAGATCAAGGCAACGAATGTCCTCCAAACAGACACCCAAAACCAATACATCATAAATAAAGAGTGCGCAGACAGACTTAAAATCTGTGCAATGAGGTTCAAACCAAAATGAAACATCCAACGAGAGACTGAAAAGATGGAAAATCCTGGAACCAAGAAATCAGCAACCCAAAAAAACTAAATAGGAGCCTGAAAGTGTGGGTGAGAGGTAGAAAATGAAAAACTGCAAAAACAAAAGCGTGTTAAAGGAGGGCGAGAGAATGAAATGAGCATTCCCAGAGCGGGTCAGGCAGTAACTGATGGCCTAGGAGACATGGGCCGCACTGAACCAGAACTGCCACTCAACTCGGGGTCTATGGAGATGTGGTGTGCAGTTTGGAGAACTACTTGAGAGTGGAATGAGAACAGAAATGGGTTCATATGGTCTCAAAGACTCACAGGAATGAAAGGCTTGGCCTCCTCAACTTTGACCATTTTCGATGCTGCTGTTGCCTGGTAAGCAGGTAAGCCAAAAAACAGAGATGTCAAGATAGGCGTGAACGAGAAATGTAAGAAAAAAAATCTGAAATATTGATGTTCTGTGGACTGAGAAGTCCCCACTAAATGGTGTGTATGAATAGCCTTGGATTTTATGTAAATTATTTGAGTTTAGGAATACATAAAAACAAAAAGCAATACATTAGGAGTTAAAATTAGAGGAATGATCTTGTAATTCTAAAACTTGAGGTTTTAAATACTAATATTCATGTCATTTTTAAATATACTTGAATTGTTAGCTCAACCCAGCATGCAACCACACACTTAACTCAATGAATCATGGCATATTAGTGGAAACAAGCTGCCCATGCAGTTATTTCAAAAGCCAATGAGGGATTCAAAAAGTGTGGATACCTGTGTTGATCATAGCTTCCTCCATCTTTACTTCCTGATCAGGAAAATAAAAGCATTTAAAATGTTAAATGTCTATTGTGATTAAAAAACAAACAAACAAACAAACAAAACAATCACATTGCAGTTCTTCATGCATAACCCCCAGCTCCTGAGGAGAAGTATTGTTAGATTAAAGACACAATGAAGGAATGAGGATGTGAAAGATGAGGAAAATCCTCGGATGGTCCTGAAGAAAAAGATGGTAAGTGTAGTGTTAAGAATGGAATGAATGTTATACGATGACATTGTTAACACTGTTGCATGACTTAAGGTCACAAATAATATGATAATATGCCAACATGCAGACTAATATGTATTAACAACATGCATCTGTTTTTGTAATATTTTGTACATTACTAAGTGGCAAATCCTATTTTTATTATCTGTCTTAATTCCTCAATAATCTAGTCATGTATGGATGTGTGTGTTCACCCCAAAATGTTTTAGTTGTGCCTGAGAAATCATCAAACTTGACCTTTCTTTCTTCCATTGAAGACAAAAGAAGAAGTTTAACAGAATGTTCATGCTGCTCTTTTTTATTTAATGAAAGTTAATCGTAACTAAAGGCTGTAAACACACAAAAACTACAAGTGGTCCATAAGATGCTAAATTTCAAGCCATCTGAAATCATATTACAGCTTTGTGTGAGAAATAAAAATAGCTAAAAGTTTGATGATATCTTCACAATAATGGAAGGTATGACTTTCATAGACTGGTGCTTTTGGAAATTCAACTTTTTATGGAAGCGAGTTTTGTTTAATGAAAGAAAGTCAGTCATACAGCTCTGGAATGACATAAGTATGAGTACATGCTGAATTTATTTTTGGGCAAACTATCGCTTTAAGATGATTTTATTACAAACCAAAACCATTGTTTTTGCCTCCGAAACAGGCGCTGACCTCATTATTGATTTAGTTGTTGAAAAGCTATGACAACTTGTATAAATCAAAATATTCAATAATACAAAATCCTTTATATAACTGTTTTTATGATGTCATTATGATGAGTCAGTCTCCCCTCAAAGAAAATTATTAACGGTTTTCAGAACAGTGAAAATCTCAATGGTCCTGGCCACAACAGGTTTTAAATTGCCAAATACCCAATGTTACAGAAACCTCTTCCTTCCCAGTAATGAACAGAAAATAATCCTGCTAGAAAGTGGTTTTTAAACCACAATTCCACTGCTAAAAAATATTTAAAAAAACACTCAGAGATGAATGTGTCAATATACAGTATAAGTTTACAAATTTAGATTTTCAAAATTACACAAAGCACATACAACAGCCACATCTCTTTCACAGGAGCCATTCATCGAGTCTGGTATTCACTAGGAATGAAAAAAAAAAAAAAATGCAAAAGTATGAGATGGATGTGATGCTAGGTGCTGGACTATTTACAGCCCTGGTGCGGGAATAAATTAAAAAAAATAAATGGAAAAAAAAAAAGCTGATGGAGAGAAGTTTCAGACAGAAACCAAATTTAGTGACCAATCCATCATCCACAATTAGATATTGTGCCACATGGCATCTCATGTGTGGTTCATCCCATTCATGCATCAGGCCGTTTCAAAGTAATCCATGCTAGACCAAATTTTGTTAAATATCGACTACTTTCCTCTCAACTTGGACAATGAAGTATTGGCTAAAAAAATAAAATAAGCCAGCGTGTATCACCCTTTATTAAACCATGCCATTTTTTTCCATGTGAGCACTTACAGTACATACCTGCTGAAAAAAAACGCTAAACCAGCCTAAACTGGTCTGTTGGTTGGTTTTATAAGGGTTTTAGGCACTTCAGATGGTCAGGCTGGGAGACCAGTTGGAGACCAGCTAAACACCAGTTTAGCCAGACCAGTAAACCTGAGGCTGGTTTAATCTGTTTTTTCAGCAGAGATGCAACTGAATCTTTCATATCTGGATGTTGAAAACATCTCAGAAGCAAAAATAAAGGAGTTCAAGCATGTTTCATCCCTCATTTCACACAGAATGGGTACTGCAGAGACAGGACAGGAGTGTTACCTGCATCTAAGCCTTTTGGCCTCGGGTTGCACTGCTTGTGGCCCTGACAGCTCCTCATTTCCATCAGCTGTAAATGCAGTTGGCTCAAAACGTCCCTCTCCACTGTATAAACTGCGTTGGTTAACTGCAAAACATAATATGCACTTATTGAGTCAGCTATTGTAAGTGCTGTAATTATGGATAATGACTCTTCCTGTAAGAGCATGCTGTTATCTTACAGTATTTTTTTTTTAAATTATGGGCTTCTAAGGCTTTTATTTAAAAGTATACTAGAGAGAAACAAGAAAGAAGTGAGGAAGAGGGATCAAAATTGAACTTACATCCACATAGGGATGCACTACAACACTACTGCTATACCACATCTCGGACTTAGAGCAAATTTTCCAATTAAAATACAACTGAGAACACATCCTCACCTGATATGGGTCACTGTTAAGATCAAAGTACTCCAGGAAACCAGTGGCAAATTCACAGAAGAGTGTGTTGTGAGTTTCATTTATAGTTCTCAGACACCAGTATGTGTTGTTGTTAGAGCTTGTGCAGGCACAGAAGCCACCCACTATGGAAAGAGAGAAATTTGTCAACTTATTTACTTAAAATAAATTAATTAATAAAATCAATGTGACTAGCAAAATCAGTGAACAATTCCTTACAGTTCCAGAAGGGGGCGGTCTGCCAGTGGTCATTATTATGCGTGAAGCAGGTGAGGCCAGGAAGACTGCAATCATCACCCTTCCTTTGCCTCTTCCTCTCCTTCCGCTCTTTCTTCCTGCGGCGGATCTCGTTGTAGAGTTGAGTCTTGCTGTCCACTTCCTGCATGGCCTCTCTGGTGGCATAAATAAATGAGACATTAGAGCTAGAGCGAAAGGGAACTCCATCCCAGGTGAATTACTCAATGATGGGGGGAGGCAAACCAGCCAGCTCTGCACATAGATGGGGTCAGAGGTCATGAGAAAGTGGAAGGATTGGGTACACACCACCTCCCCTAAAAACCACAAGGCTCTTGTCCTATTTTCAGACCAGGGTGTTTCATAATCTCACAAAGTGACTGTGGTTGTAATGATGTGTTTACACTTCAAAATGAGTGTTTACGTTTATGTTTATGGGTAGAGATGCTTATGAAAGAGCTCTTAATTTAATGACCCCATCAGAACCGTGACCCATGGACTGAAAATGTAGTGATTAACTAACCGACAACATGTAGCCTACACATGCATGCATGCAACAATTCACATTTAACAGGATGAAATGAGAACTGTTGGATTCAATGACACTTCAACATTTCAACCAGATTGACTGAATTAAACAATTTACAATTCCATTCATTATTTCACAATTCACATACAACGTCCTTGATTGAGTGCATGCATTATCACTGTAATCGTACCACACTGTCAACAAAGTGTGTTAGAGACGCCTACATGATAGGGGGGGGGGGGGGTGGGGGGGGGGGGGGGTGGGGGGGGGGGGGGGGGGGGGGGGGGGGGGGGGGGGGGGGGGGGGGGGGGGGGGGGGGGGGGGGGGGGGGGGAGGGGGGGGGGGGGGTGAGGGTGGGCACCATAAATCCAACCACTTTTCTCACCAACTACAGCCGACATACAAACTGACGAGGCACGGACACATGTACACACACCAGAAGCACTCACTTAAAGGGATGGAGATGGTCATTCCTATTCTTCAATTTTTCGGGTTTGTTTTTCTGCTGTCTCTCTTTGCTAAAGTAGCTGGTTGTAATAAGGAGAGAACAGCACTAAATTCAATGAGTCCAGCTGGAATTTCTAAAAAAGGCCTTGAACAAACTTAAACATTACTGCTTAAACATTTCGTATGATCAATGTTGAAAACAGTTGTTTTTCTTATCTTTTTGGGGCACTGTGATTCATTTTTATTTTTGTTATAATGTAAATCATTACTTTCTATCAGGTTATTGCAACCGATGCTTAAGAAAGTATTTTCAAATCTTTACGGTCACCCCAACTTTTGAATATTAGTGTAATATAGAGGCGTACAATAACACCAAAGGATGAGCAGTGGAACGATGAACAATCATGTTTGCATAGTCTGCTCAGATTTGCCTCAAACTGATCCGGTTCACATGACATGAATTGCCCAACAAAGATAAATGTCAACTGACCTCTTCTTTCCACAGTCACACTCATCGGGTCTCCTCCTCTTTAAATGGCCTCTAACCTCACGCAGTTTCTTCATTTTATCCTGGAGAAGTTCAATCTATGGGACAAGTGTATAAAATGAGCACCATGTGGTTTAAACAATTGTAATATTAAAGATAATACAAGACAGTGGGCCTCACCTCTTGGTCCACAAAGTTCTTGTGGTCTTTCCACGCTCTGGAGGACTGGTAAATCTCCCTTTCACAGTGCACAGTGTCATTCATTAATATGAAACACCTGTGATTCCAAGGTAAAATGAACAACAAATGAGCAAAACACACTTTAAATAGTCTATACTACAATAATATTGAACTCAGTTTATGTTTAGAGGTGACCAAAGGCTTGGAGTTCTTACTTATGTGTGACTTTAAGAGAATTGGGGTATCCCACAGCATTAGTGTCATCCGACTGCATCTCCTCCGATCCGTCATCGGACTCCAACCCGAAGTCCGAATTAAAACCTCCCTCAGGCTCATGGTGCCGTTTGCTGATTTGTCGAGGCTCAAGGGGGGTTTTGTCATCGGCCTGCAGGTCCACATCGTAGATTTCACCCTCAAACTCCACTGACAGGGATCTGGCCGTCCGTGTGTGAACAAAGCGGGGTCTGAAGCCTGAGGGAAGACCCCTCAGGCGTCAGCTACACATACTTAAATATTTATATGTCACAGTTAAATATTTATATACATATTGCTAGAGCTCATTCAATTTCCTCTAATATATTTCAAAAATATGCCACTTCAGCTCATCACCAATAGATGGCACCAAAAAATATGACTGAGTTCTCTCACAATCATGGACAATTAATTAGAAGTAATTAAATAACATTTTCAGCAGTATAACAGCTAGTTTCATAGCAATAGTTTTATAATGTATAATAGTAAAATGTGATAAATGATACTTTTTTATTGTCACATGGTACTGCATGTACAGCTTTACCCCCTAATGTATGATTCATGATGATTATGATTTTTTTTTAAATGAAAACATTTAGTTTAATGATGCTTTATTAATAATTGTGCATGTCTAGTTTTATTAATTGCATTTATTTAGCATAAAGTTAAATTCTGTCAGCTTAAATGAGGTGTTGAGGAAAAACCTTACTGTTGAGGGAAAAATAATGAAACTATCATTTAAATAATGCCTGTTGTAATAAGGCAATATTAATATTAATAATGCAATATTAACATGCAGCAACAATACAGTTTCTACAAAATAAATAAATAATTTATTAAGCAGCACAGCTGCTTTCAACACTGATAATAAGAAATGTTTGTCTTTAGCAGTCAAATCAGCAAAGACTATTCTGAAGGATCATTTGACACTGACACTGTAATGACTGCAATTAATTTTCCAGAATAAATTACCTTTTAAATTATATTAAAATAGTGCAAATCATGTTTGTTTAAATGTACATAGATTCAAGTATTACTAGTTTGTATTTTTTTTACCATCAATGTAAATCAAAGCATTTAAAAGCATTTAACCAAAAAAAAAAAAAAGCCCAATTGCCCATTGGTCAAATAGCTCTGTTATAGTATTGAGTAAGGGAGCTTAACTAGTTAAGACTAAATTATTAGAATTTTGTATCTTAGGAAACAAGTATTTCGATGTTCAGTGCTTTAGTAGTTAAGAGTTTGAGTTTGATTCTTCCCAGTGACTCAAAACTTTTCAATCTCTTCACTCTATTGATTTGCTAATTGACCGTTCCTAGGCTGCATCATTAAACTAGTAGGTGGCGACAAGTGAGTGACTTTCAGTCCAAGTCTAAAAGGTCTAATGTTTGTCTGCACAGTCTTGAACAGAGTGCATATACTTACGTGGATTACTGCTCTGGGCAAACTGTCTCTGTGCCCGCCGTGCTGCCTTGGCCCCTTTGTAAGGCCGGTCTCCACAGTGGCAATCTTTCTCGCGGCTGTCGTAGCTTCTAGAGCGCAGACTCCTCGCCCTCTTCTTAGATCCTTCCTTCAGAGAGCCCTTACACTTCTGCAAACGCCACTTACCGCTGACCTCCTCCACACAGTGCCATTTCTGTAACAAAAAGTGAAGGAAGTCAGCTTGTGGGCAGACATTTTTGTCTGGCCAACCACTTATTGTGCAAGAGCCGCCTCATTTGCATAACCACAGCTGTTTTTCTGAATTAAATTAATCTTCTGTCTGTGAATGGCGAGCTTAGCGGTCAAACATCTGCATCTGTAGAGTAATCCCATTAATTCACAATTACACAGCACAAGAGCCACCTCGCAATGCTTTCCCATAAAAAAGCAATTTAGACGATCTCCTAATTTCGCAGAGCTGTTTGCTTTGCAAACTGACCACAGCTCAGACATGTGCGCACAACTATGGGAAACCATATCCAAACAATGGCCACAACCCTGTTCTGATTTCCTGTGAAGCTCTGGAGTCCCGTCATTGAGTTTATGTATCTGCGGGTGATGCTGTATCTGTTTGCAGCAAGGATGTTTGTTTGAAGGGCGGAAAACCAAAAAGGAGTTCGCCAAAGCTTGCTTGAGCACTTTCACTCATTTAGTTCCTCCAGAGAGTGTAGCCAAATGCACTAAAACACGTTGAGCATTTCTTGTATCTCACACCCCCCCTCCCCCTCCACCCACAAAGAGAGAGAGGAGAGAGAGAGAGACACTGAGAGAGAGAGAGAGAGCGTCAGGAGACTGGCTCCAAATAGCAGAAGTCCAACAGACATAGCAAACAGTGCCACAGCCAACTATGTGAAGCCTCACTACTTGAATGACGGAGTCAGACTCAGGAAGAAACCGGCATAAACTTTCACACAGACTCAATCAAACACACTGCCCTCATTGACCTCACTGCAGGCAGTGGGACTGTGTTAATTCAGTCTTTGCGAGGCTTTTTCAACACATTCCTACTAGTCAAAGTAAAAGAAAGAGTACACTCTTAAAATAAAGGTGCTTCAAAAGGTTCTTCAGCGATGCCATAGAAGAACCATTTTTTGGTTCCACAAAGAACCATTCAGTCAAAAGGTTCTTAAAAAAAAAATAATACAAAGAACCATCTCTTTCCTACCTTTTTATAATCTGAAGAACCTTCTTTCACCACAAAGAACTTTTTGTGAAACAGAAAGGTTCTTCAGAATTTGAAGGTTCTTTATGGAACCATTTAGATCAAAAGGTTCTTCTATGGCATTGTGAAGTACCTTTTTTTTTTTTTTTTTTTTTTTTTTTAAGAGTTTATATTGGAAAAACAGATACTGACTCTATTCCAGCTAAGACTTGAGCTGGAATTTTTGTCTGTGCTCAACAATTAAACATGACAAAAGTTATTTTTTTTTCCCAAAGAGTGCATTCACAGGAAAAACGATGTCAGTAGCCTATGTTTTTTTTTTTTCTATGTGCTACCCGTACTGATTGGAAAAATCCCGTCATCGGGGTCAGAAGTTTGTTAATAGTTTTACAAGAAAGTCTTGATGCTTCACCAAAGCTGGCATTTACTTGATCAAAAAATATAGTAAAAATAGTATTAAAAGTTACATATTATTATACAATTTAAAATAGCTGTTGTTTTCAATTGACTATATTTTAATATGTAATTTACTCCTGTTGTAAAAAACGTAATTTTCAGCAGCCATTTTTCCAGTCAATGTCACATAATTCACACGAGATTCAGAAAATAATTATATATATATATATAACGATTCTATACACAATTTTTTTACCTCTGCATTTGGAGCACATTTAAATTAAAGGGAGAGTTCACCTGCAATACTTTATGTATTGCCTCCCCCCATCATTTTTTTGCACACAAAAAATATTCTCGTAGCTTCATAACATTAAGTTTGAACCACTGATGTCACATGGAATATTTTAACAAAGTAATTACTATCTTTCTGGGCCTTGAACGTGTCAGTTGCATTGTTGTCCTAGCAACGGTCGAAAGCTTCGGATTCTTAGGGAAATAACAAAGAACTCGATCGAGGGAAAAAGAAAAGAGCGGGAAAGGGAAGGGAGGTAGAAACTTCTGCAAAAGGGGCCAAAAAGGAACAGAGAAAAAAGGAAAAAGAAGAAAAAAAAATGAAAAATGGAAAAGAAAAGTAAAGACACAGAGGGACACCAAAAATATCTTAAATTGTGTTTCGAAGAAGAACGAAGGTCTTTCGGGTTTGGAACAACATGAGGGGGAATAATTACTGACAGAATTTTCATTTTAGGGGGAACTATCCCTTTAATGATGCATTTAAACTATAGGACAAGGGACTTTTGTTAAGAAAGCAAATGGCATCAACTGTTTTCATGTTGAATTTAACAAAGAATTCAGGTCTATTCCTAAAAATATGTTAGGACCTTTCTCTGAAACTACTTCTTCAGCTTTGTTCTGGCAGGTGACTGGACTAAGGACGACTGAAGCCCATGTGTTATTCCGACAACTTTTCTGCATTCAATCAAATTTCCAGACAAAGTGTTGCAGGCAAACACTTAACTTGACCATAAAACGAATCTGGTTTGCATTACTGCAGTCCTTGAAATACTGTCTGCATTTACGCTACCTGAAATTGTACCAATTTGTAATGTTCAGCTCTCTCTGATTCATTGCCATGCCACAGAGGGTCTGGTGGAGCAGGCACACACTGTGCTGATGAAAGAAAACGGTGACCAATCTCCAATTATACTTAATTTTTTGTAAATAGCAGTTTCAATTACATTGGCACCACTCATAAGACTCCGTCTGTGAGCCGCACACTCCAATCTCCGGTTTTGTGTTGAAGGTGCAAATGAATGTATTCAATCATCATTTAAGGTTGGGACAAAGAGCATTTTTTAGTGCATAAACACCCTGGTTCAAGCCCATAGTAAGGTAAACAAGGCCCAGGTTGAGACTATTTGAATGTTTCAGAGCAAACATTGTGCACATGTGTGCAAATTCATAATATATATAGACAGTCGTGACAAAAAGAGTAATGCATGTGTGTGAGTGTTTGAGTTTATACCTGTCCTGGTTGTTCGCAGGGCGTCTGATACTCTGCCTGCTGACACACCTCCTTCACCTTCTTGTATTTGGGTAAGCTGTTAGAGTGTTGTGTGTTCAAGTTGCCTCCTGACTCATCTTTCTTGCGCAGGATTTTGCTGGAATGACAAATGTGCTTTGGTGAGTTGCTAGGCCACGTTTTAAAGTTGGCAGCCTCACTGAAGTTTCGGAAGCATAGCCGTCCCACCCAGGTCAGCATCTCATAACTAATGTGTGGAGAGCATTATAGCTTTCACAGCACACAAAAACAATGTGACCCAGATCCTCCGTGAAATATCTGTCCTCTTGAGAAATTTGTCCTAGTTATTTAGTTGTAGTTAGTTCTATTAGATTGCATTTAAGACATTTTTTGATGTTTGTTAAAGGAATAGTTTGCTCAAAAATGAAAATGAGCTCAATTTACTCAACCTCAGGCCATCCAAGATGTGGTTTTGTTGTTCTTCGCAACACAATTTGGGAAATGATAAACATTTAAATCACTTGCTCACCAATGGATCCTCTACAGTGAATGGGTGCCGCCAGAATGAGAGTCCAAACAGCTCATAAAAATGTCACACCAATTTACAAGTAATCCACATGACTCCAATCTATCAATTAACATCTTGATGTGAAAAGCAGCAATTAAAAAACAAAAAAACAAAAAAAAAAACTGTTTTTGCTTGTAAACACTGCTTGATCTGTGCATATTCCTCTCCTGATTCAGATGAGATGACCCTTTAAGAGAGAAAGTAATATTATATGGAAACGTACATCTAGTATTAGCCCAGAAAAAAAAAAAAAGCAAAACCAAAGTTTGAAGTTAAAAACGTCCTAATGATGGGATTTATTACAAACATGTAGCTTGTTGATTTTTTTTTTTTCAATCAGCTGTTTGGACTCTCATTCTGACGGCACCCATTCACTGCAGTGGATCCACTGATGAACAAGTGATGTAATGCTAAATTTCTACAGCACAATCTACATCTTGGATAGCCTGAGGGTGAGTATATTTCCACAAATTGTCACAATAATTATTCCTTTATACCCAGCCAATCCATAAAAACTAATCATAAAAAGTAGAATTAGGATTCTGTCGACTGAGAGAACCCAAAAATCTAGTGATTCCGGTTGCCTAGCCAAGTATTTTATGAAATTCAATAATACATATTTAATTGTTCATGCTCATTTAGCCTATTTTTACATTTAAAAATGAGCTTCACCATCATCTAACACATTTAAAACTTTTCATTTTTTAAATATAAAGAGCTGGAACGCCATTACAGATCATTCCGGCCCAAATTAACCTCCGCCTGTAAGGGAAATGAAGTGTTCTGCATGATTTCACCACAGCTGATTAATGAAGTAGTTGCTAATCTGACTTCTCACAAAATGGGAGCTGTCGTAACCGTGCAAAACAGGTTGAATTAATGGCATTTTGGTATAAACACGCCTCGAGTCCGCGGTCTGGCTTTATACACAACAGTTACTGAGTCACGGAAGCAACAGCCGGCACTGATCAACGATGTGCTTTATGATTGCGCCATTCCTGAAAAACCTTCTTTCACTTAACCTTAAGCAGAAACAAAGCACGGGCTGACTGTGGGAGCGGCAATATGCCATTACGCACATACGCAGACTGACAGCTCACTGCGAGTGACATGAGGAATGTTAGACCGTGGTTGTGCCCACGGCCACATATACAATATATAGAGATCAGCGTAAGTTAAATAGGGTAACCTCAATACCATACCCACATTCCTCACATCAGTCACAGAAATCAAAAGAAAACGCTACGCACACGTATCAAGTTTGAGTCTGATACCACAGGTAATATCATATATTTCCCCTGGGGAATGATTTTTTCTGTCGTGAGTGTTCTAGGTTACTGAAACATATCCGATAATGAGAGTCTAAAGCTGTCATCTGAATAGCTGAACTCCTGAGAACATATTTGAAGAATATTCGAAGAATGTCTGATCTTACCGTGATGCTATAGTGATTGGTCATTTGGATAAATAAGAATATTTCTGTGATATTTTCCCACATTTTTAGGTGAACTTGAACTGAGACAAGTCAAGGAAGAAGGATGTTTGTGCAATGGAATTCTAAAATCATAACATGTACATCTGATCTTATCTGTTGGCGATTTTACAGTGAAATCCTGGAATGGTTTGAATTGCATGCGGTGAGCCTCCCGTACAAAATAAATCAATTCAAATTTATTTCACACATTCTGCAGTATGATTGAGAAGAGAGGGGATAATGTTTGCCTTACCCCCGCTCCACGAGGAATGTGTCCCTCCAGACTTTGGGTTTCCGGTTGGGTTTGAAGCTGCAATACGAAAACACAAATATTTTATTTCTCTCTCAGTCTGTGTCATTTGCATACCATAAGCAGATGTTTAGCTTGGCCAGAATTATGACACCTTAATCTGCTCAACATCTCCTGCCATCATGAGTGGCAGCGACCCCAGAGCACTTCCAGCATTCTCTACCTGTCAGAAACCCCTTATAAATGAACTCCAAATGTTCACAAACCGTTAAACCCAGCTTAATTGAATTAAAAGCGATAAACAGATACTCCACAACCATTTATTACACTGGGAATGTGCTCATGGAGGTGATTTAGCTCACCGATTCCCAGTCTTTTCCTGCTCCAGAAGCTTCAGGATAGATTTGCCGTCCATATCAGGTGGAGTGTCCAGACCAGCTATGTCCAGGATTGTGGGTGCGAGATCAATGTTTAGCACAAGATGGTTGTTTCTGCGGAGTAACACAAAAGATATATATATATAGTAATTATATTATATATATATATATATCGTACATGCGACTTCAATGAGGACGAATAAAAGCGTCAAAACTAACAATGACGCAACAAGTAATACGTGCAAACGCAGTACACTTAGCAAGGTGTAGTTATATAGATATATAATATATATATATATATATATCTAGATATATATATATATATATATATATATATATATATATATTATATATATATAAAAAATGATATATAATGTCTACAAACATATCATTTAATAATTGTTACAGGGGAGGCAGGGGGTAGCGATTAGATTGTAATGATGTCAATATTTAATACATTTATGTTCTTATTTGAGCATACACAAGGTAAATTTAAAGTATTTTAATGTATAGGAGGGAATATGTATATACATAATTAAAAATTAAATATACATCAAATAATTTTATATAAATACATTTCAAAAGTGGGGTGAAAAATTATATATACACATTAAATTCAAATAGATAATTTAGTATATGATTATCATTTTAAATGTGTACATTTATTACAAGTTTATTTGTACACGGAGTATTATGAAACACTTCAATATATACATCATATAATATACTAAAACAATAATTATTGCTATATTTAACTGTGAATTAAAAATGTGCATTATACTATAATATAATGCTATAAACAAAAATGATCATTTCCAAATATATTACAAATATTACATTCTTTAAATCATTATTGTAATGTTAATATATTTTATAAATATTTTCATGTATTAGTTCATTTAATAAATAAAAACATAATTAAAAAAGTATATATTGTAGTGTTTTTAAATAATTATTTAATATAATTAATATTTAAATTTTAATAAATATTGAATGCATATTTGTATATATTATTTATTAAATTTTTCTCCCATTCCTTTCTTTAAACAATTACCGTATCAATTTTAATATAGAAATATACAAATATAAATAAAGTGTGGAAAGAAATTATATTGTGCAAAATGTGCATTTCAAATACAAGTTAATTTTACCTTGCGCCTGGTTCCACATTAGGACCTCTGACAAAAAACGGCACTCTGATGTCAAAATCATAGGGCATAGACTTCCCCTTGACCAGGCCAAACTGGCCAATGTGGTAACCATGATCAGCTGTGTAAATGATATATGTATTCTCCAGCTCCCCGGTGTCCACCAGGACATTATATATCTGTAAAGTAAACACACATTTCCTTTCCATTTAAGTACAAAGTCGGTTAAATATCCAGAATTTGGAGCAAGAAAGTCTAAACTGCTGACCTTTTCCACAGAGTCATCTACAGACATCAGCGTCTGGAGCCTCTTCCTGTGCAGGTAGTTGGTGAACTCCATGTGAATCGGCTTCATCGGGCCGGTGTACTGCATGATCCAGTGCTTATCCATGTTTGGTGCGTAGTTATAGCTGGGAGTTCTGGGTGAATAAGCACAACATGCTACTGTGAGGAAAACATGCACCTGTCTGCCATTTCACAAGCACTTGCGGTTGTTGGAGTTGCCTGTTGTATAACATACTTGACAAGCATCAATAACAGCAGTCGCCCTCCCCCTCCACGGAAACGTACTAATTCTCCTCGCTAGGTGTTTTTCTTGGGCTCGCTCTCCATCTCTCCTCACACCATGCTGAGAGTCTCAGGGTTTCTTGGCAGTGTTTAATCGTTTGAGGGTTGGCACATGCATAAGAAAAATAATAGCTTCCCCAGCCTTTGGGCCCAAAATAAAGTTTGTAATAAGTCCAGCAACGACAGGGCTATAACTCATTTGCATTTGAAGTGGAGGATAAGAGTTAGAAGACTGAGAGATAAAACAGAGGCGCAGCGGTACTTGGTATTGGTGGAACTAAAGGCTACCAAGAACGAATGGTCAGACCACACTGTTGAGATGACTAGCAGTGTGAGCCTCGTCTAACACAATCTGAAAGACGAAATGGCCTTCCTTCGCTTGTCCAACCACTCTTGGGCTAGCATGTCAAATACATGAGGGCCACACACACAGAAAGCTACCTTTACTGTCTGAGTGGACGCCTTCGTCACAGGGAACAAAAAAAAAAAAAAAGCGGGAACTACATCCAATCCTCAGTCCGCCTTTGTCCGCTCGCTGAACTCTTCACCCAGCTAGTGAGGCACACTAATATACCACACAAAGAAACCTGTCTCTTCGCATAGGTAGAGTAAATTTGGAATTTGGAGGTCCAAGGATGGATCAAAAAAAAACAGGAAAAGAAAGAGAGAGAAGGGGGGGGTGGGGGAGAAAAAAAAAAAGAAAAAGTAGTCGCAATTCGACACCTGCCCATCGCATGGATTGTAAACGTGGGGGGTGTGATTTTGGATAACTAATCGGTAGTTTTTTTGCTACATATGGCAGCAGAGAAACATCACGTGGTTGCAGAGAATCCCCCTCAAGTCTCTTGTGCTTCTCTGTGATATATAAATTGTGTGACTGGGGGGGGCAAATCACAGCTACTTTGCCCGTCAAGTGGATGCCACAGCAGTGTGCAGATGATTTATGCATTCGAGATTATAGGGGTCTGCTATACTACACCTTATGTGATGCTCACGACATAGCTGTAACCCAATGCTTTTTCTTCGAGCAGTCAACTGCACGAAGAATACATGCTTTGTGGCATTTGGCATCTGAAACTTTACAGGGTAAAAATAGGACGATACGAGCAAGAGGCCTACCTCGTAGGATTTATCGGACTATGGGGGGTAAAAAGTCAAAGTTACTTATAAAGAGACAAAGGGGATGTAGTGGTGCCGTAGTGGCAAATAAATAAGGTCAGGGGAAAGTTCAAAAAAGTTACAACAATAACAATGCAAAACAATGAGGATAAATGACACTAAGAGTGGATATTATATACTTGTCAGGGTAGGGACTCATGGAATAGTGTTACATTCTAATAGGATAGGTGTGTAATTACTCAATAACTGCACCATATAAAACACAAACGAATCAGCAATCAAAATGTTATAGGTCATGAATACACACAATAAAGATGATAAGGGGAAGATAAAAATTTAATTTAGATAAATTTATAAAAAAAAAAAAAAACAAGTACGTGAATCAGAAAGGGGGTGAGGTGGAAAATCACAAAGACGTAAAAATATAAATAAGGGACCCAATAGAACGATATGTAATAAAAACCTCAGTGGATAGTGCGGAAAAATATTATAACTATAGTAAAGATATTTAAAAACCAATACACAAAATACACTTGTAAATATAAATAAAGACCGTTAAAAAGGGTAGGGAAGTATAGCCAATGAATATTGTAAATAAAAGGTTGCAATGTAAGGGCGCAGGACAAGAATACCTAAGTACGAGAATAATAAACAATTGCCACATGGTGGGGTAGGGACAAGGTGTAAAGTAAAATAACAAAGGTACAATACATGTTGAGGTATGAGGGTCCTGAATTAAACATGTAGTTATAATTATAACATATGTAAGCAAAACATGACTGTACATGACGGTGACAACGGGGAGCGAATACCACAAAGTAACTTGAAACTCTAGAACTAAAATACAGACAAGGTAGGAACTAAAAGAAATAAAGGAGGGGAAAAAAGAAAATTTAAATTAAGAAAAGAGAAAGAAAAGAAGAATAGGAGGAAGTAGTCTTGAAGCTAGTAGTGATTAATATTACAGTGAATTGGATAACACTTTAGATTCAATGGTGTAATAAAGTATACCTCTCTATATTTGGTGGAGCACCTCATTTGAATCCTTTGTTTATTGGATGAATGGGTGCTTTGGAAGGATACATTTTAATAAACGCTGATGATAAAGGGGTTAAAACCACCCAACAAAAGTGATCCGAAAACCGGCTGGGGCATGCCACCGCTCCAAAGGGTGACAACCTAATGCGCCGGGAAATGCCATGCTGTAATTTCCGGCGATAGATTCATTTGGCACAACTTGCCAGGCAACCCTTTCGGCACCAGAGTGACTTGCCAGCCGATGTGAACCTTGGGGTATCCAAGTGTGATCCATTCAGAGCCCATGCACTTAAAAAGATATTAATAACACAAAAGGGTCTTCTGAGACAATGCATTCCCCAAACCTACATACTGAAAGGCATGATTGATATGAGAAGAGCCAGAATGTTGTGTAGGAAGACAGGCTGAAAGAAATGGACAGGCCCGAGGGACAAAAGTACGATGTCGCCCTGACCAGGATCCTGACATGCCTGGGATGTTAAAGACTTGGAGATGGATGGCCTGTTGCCACAGCGCTGTTTGTGGAATAGGAACCTAGCCACGGAACTGATGATAGTGCAGTCAACCCATCAAGGTCTTGGCTCCGGAGTGAGAACCATAAAAATCTCATCCCCCATCATCTTACTTGGCATGTGCCAGAACTTTTACTTGGATGATAAATCACTTCACGTCGAGTGTGAAGTGCATTTCAGTGCACTGTCATCTCTTAAGAGTCTAATTTTAATGGCATATCCAAATATATGAGGCCACAAAAATTCCTAAAGCTACAAGCTTATATTTACCTGCAAGCCAAATTATAATGTTTTAATTTATAGGAAAATGATCTGCTTGGAATGCTACTGTTCTATACTGTTCTACTAAAAAATGTGTCCCTTGGAATATCCTATTATAAATACATACAGAACAATAAAAATATCTAGACTCAATTCGAACGCCAGTGTCTATTCCAGCAGGGCTTGGCTCTCGGACAGGATAGACTGGGTTCAGTGGAGTTCATCGTTGTCGCTCTAGCAGAGTGTAACTGAATGTTCTGGGAGTCACTCACATGTGCTGGGAAGCGTTTGGGAAGAGCTCGGAGAACTGGGGAGCTGAATCCTCCGGGCCGTGAGGTGCTGCATGACTGATCACCATCATCACTGGCCGATGTGGGTACATGCGCTTGGACATTCGGAAGTAGTTGATGCTGTCGTTGGTAATCAAATCAGTGAAGTAGTCCTGGAACGGGAAGAAAAAAAAAATCATGCATACATAAAGTGAATGCTCTCCACATGTATATGCTTTCGTTCACAGCTTGAACAAATAAAGCAAGGGTCAATGACATGATTATATTTATTTTTTTGGTCCAGATCTATTTATTTATATTTTGGAATTTATTTGAATTATTATTTTATATTCATTTGTATTTTTATTAGAATTTTAAAAAATTTGTTTATAAACATTTTTAAAACAATTAAAACATTTTAATTACTTATAAACATTTAAATTGCAATTCATACATTTTGACTTAAATACACTGATTCTTTGATAAGTATGCTTTTAATTTCTAAATTAAATTAAATTTATATTTTTGGTGGCAGGCTAAAGTCAGGTCAACAGCTAAATAACTGTCCGATTTCTTTAAATAATACCAAAAAATCATACAAGAAAAAAAATCTGGGAAAAACTAAAGCAAACAATAAAAAAAAACCAACAACAACAAAAAAACAAGTGGCTTGACCACTTGTTATTTCTTGGAAAATTTTACCAAAATTGCCTCACGCTTCAGTTGTATTAATTATTATATAAACCTTTGGTAAGCCAATCACCTTATGATCATTACACCACAACCAAAAAGATTTAATTAATAGACCCTCAGAATTGGCAAATCTGATAAATATGCTCATTTTTAAATATTAATATAAAGAAAAATTACTTATATTATTCATATTAAGAATATTAAATTATAATATTAAAATCTAGAAAAGGGGGGTGGGGGGGGGGGGGATAAGCATTTTATAGTCATTGCTTAAACTTTTCTTGTAAATGGTACAGATATATATATCTGTACCATTTACAAGAAAAGTTTAAGCAATGACCATAAAATGTATAAACAATATATATATTTATGAAACTGACATTACCCTCAACAATAGAACTAATGCCATGATGCTCACAAGTACTAAGAACAACAAGGGCGTTGATGGCTTCACTCAATGTTAACAGGGCCTTGGCATCCATAAGTCTGGTGTTATGACAACACTGAAGTCTCAATCTTACTGCTATGACTATGAGGCAGCAGCAGGAATGTGCACAAGGGCTTGTGGGTAAAAATCACGTGATGCTGAAGCTGTAAGCCCTTTGATGGCACTGCTCCTGGTCTGGGCTGGTTGTGGGAAAGTCTCCGCACCCCCCTCTACCCTCCCCATCGCTAAAACATGCAGCTACCAGCTTCTGTGGGAGTGAAAGTCTTGTGGAAGTTATTGTTTAGAGACGTGCTCAGTCGACCTTGTTCCTCTGTATTACAGCAAAACATATCCATGTCATATTCAAAGTAGTGTCTCGTGGTGTACCAACTAATAGGTGTGTCCAGAAGAACATGAATGTTGTATGTATATTGGAAAACTATACTGTATCATCTTGGATGTTTCAGTAGCTATTTATTTAGATTTTAACTTATACGCAAAACTGGAATAATGCATAAAACATTTGCGAATAAAGCACCGTTTCCATCCAACGAGTCAAAGAGAACAAAATTGTCACTTCCTGATACACGGGCACTAAATATCTCTAAGAAAACTAGGAGTAGCCACTGAATATAATCATTTTCATATGTAATAAATTACTTGCGCTTCAGAGAGAGCAGACGTAACACAATAAATGCGGTCATTGCTTTTAGAGATGGATGTCTGCTGTTTGGGAACGCAGTCATGTAAGACAGTAACTATGCAGAAGTACTTTGATGACAGACTTTCCTCAGGCATTTCAGAATGACCATAACAACATAGCGATGCTGTGAATGAGATCTAGTCAAACCGCTGGATTCAAGTCCATTACTCCGTCTCATAGCGCAAAGTCCACATGTGTTGGACTTATCACATTAATGTTTTCCATCGTAGTTTAAGCGCATTTTTTCTATCGGATAAAAAGTTTATCCTACTCAGTTGTGCGCATACGTTTTTTTCTCCGATAAACCAAAATGCGCATAAAAATAGGTGGATGGAAACATAGCTAGTGAAATAGAATCTGAATGTACCTAACATATGCATTAAAGATCTTGGACTGAATGAAGGCACAAGCTGTGCCTTTGCAACACATTTTTATTGATTTACTTGTTTACTAAACAGAACTAAAATGCTACAGCTAATCTGAAACGTGACATTCTTCACCAGTGAGAATCATTTTTGGTGCAAAATTTGGGGCAACATTTCTGGCCAAGATGTTCTTCTAAACCTTCATAGCTCTGCCTACCTATTGATTCCTTAAATCTCAAATTTTAAACAGGAACATAAGTGTTCCTAACTAAGGGTTTCCAGGAACCACTTGAACACTGCCACACAATTTCTGCAAACCCCATGGAGAAACATTCAGCCTTGTGTGCCTCTCCACTTGTGGATTAACACCATCAAATTCAACAAGCAGGTTATTGACATCCAAGTAACAGTCTAAATATGTATTTGCTCATCCCTTAGACTGCCTCCAATCCAATTAATGAGATGGTCCTCACTGCAGAACACAAGATCCAGTGGGCGTAGTTGGATCCAGATCCAACTCCTCCCACCTTACATATACCTAAACCTACCCATCTCCACACCTAAACCTACCCATCTCCACCCCCTAGATGTGGATCCAACCACGCCCCCTGGATCTTGTGTTCTGCAGTGAGAGGCTACTGGAATTTATGCCCAAACCATAAAACCTCAGCACAAATTCCACATTCCCAAAAAATATGCTACCTGAGAGAGACTCCAAAAGCTTGTTTTGAGAGCAGCTCCAAAACACTCTAGAGATGGAAGGTGGCCATGTCAAATTAAACTCTTTAAACTTTGATTTGATCACTTTGCTCATATTGACTTGATGGCAAAAGTCACTATCACTTCACATCTAGTCATACAATGCACTGTGTAAACCATGACTATGTAGCTATCATACAGGGCTGGGTAAAAATATAGATTTCTCGTTTAAAGAAATTAAAGAAATTCTTAAATCCCAAGAATCAATTAGTCTAGCCTGTTTTCAGTTAATGAATGGAACCATTGTAGCACGCGTTTCCCATCCAATAAATCGCAATAAGCTTTGTGCTTCGATACTTTTGATATGAAACCAAGTCTCAGGTTTCAAATTTTGTCCATTTAATTGCATATGTCACCATAAAATGCAGTTCGGTTGACGCTGTGTTTAGATGGAAGTTACAGATCAATGTAGTGCCTCAGTTCAAGAGAAGCGGCAGAGCGAAATGCACGTGAATGATAATCTCCTCCCCCTTAGCCGCCCGCCAGCACTACACCACACCCCCCCCCCAGCTTTAATACGGCATATGTTCAGCATGAAAATAGACCAAATAAACATCGAGAGACTAGCCATAAGTTAAAAGAATGAGTAAAGCTTACCAAATTCCGTATCCTGTTTCATGTAATCGCTAAATCAGTGTTTCAACCGCGAAAAGACGTCAATATACGCTTGTAAACAATCAAATAAACATAAGGGTTAGCATTACACACAGTATCAGTCTAAGATGTGGAGACACTGTATTGCTGTATTTTTGTAACATGCTTTTTTCTTCTTCTCTGTGTGTATTGATTGGGATGGGTTGTATATGCTATCTGGTTGCTTTTAAATTTGGACCTCGTTTAAAAGTTTGACAATGAATGTCACAGTAACCATACATTTACCTACAATTACCATTTGCCATAAACTCGTTAGTCAGCTAGAAAAATTTACTATTTATGTTTGAATAAATCCATTTATAAAAATGTTTTTTATGACAGCAACCATTTAAATGTTCATATTAAAAAATTTTTTTACTGGAGTAGAAATATAATTATGTAATTGTAACTTTTTTTAATTGGTGTAGAAATATAATTATGTAATTGTAACTATTATTATAAAAAAAACTTCAGAGTGTAATTTAAGCATAGTAATGTAATACCAACTGACTCGTGTATATTTTACAGAATTCTGGCCATGTCTGACCTGATATACATCCCAAATAAATAGAGATTGCATCAAAAGCTTGTGGAATTGGGGTCAATTATACTAAAAAATGGACTTTGGCGTGCGTGATACGCAATTGGTAGGTTTAGGGGTGTAAGGTAGGCAGGGTGGGAAAACCTGCGGGGGAGAGAGCTCACATCTTAAACATGGGTACCCTGAAAACGTGATTGGGAAAATTTTGGGGGGGGGGGGGTGGGGGGGGGTTGGGGGGGGGTCTCAGAAAATATTAACAATGTGTTAGTTTTGAAGTGCAATTTCAGTTTTGTGTAATGTGATCATCGTGGATTATTGTGTAAAATTGCAAAAATATAATTCTTTCATGCATGACGGCGATTTAAACCTAAGTCACTTCAATAAAGATAAAGTAGAAATGTATTCTTGTCATGAGCATCAAGGTGGGGGGGCGCTGCGTGCAAATTAAATATGTTTAGGAATTGGTAACTAAAGATTGTAGAAAAAATTTAAACGTTGGAATCTGGGTCGATAACAGTGTTAAGGTAAGAATGGTATTTGAAATGAAGTGTGTGGCTGGGTTGTTATAGGTATGCGGGAATCTAGATGTTTAGGATTATTGAAAGGAGGAATTATGGTAATTGTGTAGAATGAGAGAGTAAATTTAAAGTGTTAATAGAAATAAAAGAAGAAGATGATGTTATAGGTTATATGTGGGGATGTTTGATTTTTAAAATATAAAATTAGTGTAGAGTAAGTATAATAGGGTAATAAATTAAATTGTATATAGGTATATATTGTAGGTTATGATATTTGTAATTAATTGTTAGTATTTTGAGGAAAAAGAAACGAAAGAACACGTTATAAAATAAAAGTGGGTCAAAGTAAGGTTAGAGTTTGAACAGGAGGTAGGTGGTAATTTGTAAATAAAGGTGTATTATATGCACGCAACGGAATTTGTAGGATGGTAAAGTATAGTGTTATGCGTATTTATAAATGAGTATGTAAAATTCTGATATATAAGTGGGTAGGAAGTATTAGACCTTAAATTTTCATTTTGTTTATTGAAGAATTTTGCTAAAATCATTTAGTCATTTTTTTTTGTATGTAACCGCCTCCCTATTGACAGAAAAAAAACAAACACAGAATGTTGACATTTTTGAGATTTATTTAAAAACGAAAATGAATAATGTTCAAAGGCGTGCCTAGAATGTGTAGGCCCTTTGTTGGTGTATGTCGTGTCTATATTTAATCATTTGTGAGTATGTTAATTGGTTGTTTTTGTCTTTTCTTTTTTATTTATAGACGAGTCTCACGAGCCTGTTGCGTCCGCTTCCCGATACCTTCCACAGCTGAACATACAGCTTGAGTAGGACGCGCACCATGTGGGCGAATTCCAGCGTGCCACGCTAAGACAGATTACACCGGCACCCAGAGACTTGGCGGAGACGACAACAGGCTCCCCTATCTGCCCGGCGAGGGTGACGCATGACTGCACGGCACGGACCTCCCAGACCCCTTCTTACGCAGACAAGTGACATGCAAGCACAGGAAGCCCCCCCCCCCCATTGGCGATCACATGGGGAGCGCGTCATCATTAAACGAGGAAAACTGCCTGAAGTGCTCAGAGACAGAATTGTGGCAAGGCACAGATCTGGGCAAGGTTACAAAAAAATTCTGCTGCACTTAAGTTTCCTAAGAGCACAATGGCCTCCATAATCCTTAAATGAAAGACATTTGGGACGACCAGAACCCTACCTAGAGCTGGCCGTCCAGCCAAACAGAGCTATCGGGGGAGAATAGCCTTGGTGAGAGAGGTAAAGAAGAAACCAAAGATCACTGTGGCTGAGCTCCAGAGATCCAGTGGGGAGATGGGAGAAAGTTGTAGAAAGTCAACCATAACTGCAGCCCTCCACCAGTCGGGGCTTTATTTATCCTCAGTGCAAGACACATGAAAGCCCGTATGGAGTTTGCTAAAAAAAACCCTGAAGGACTCCAAGATGGTGAGAAATAAGATTCTCTGGTCTGATGAGACCAGATCGGAACCTTTTTGGCCTAATCTAAAGCGGTATGGGGAGGGAAAACCAGGGCAGGTCATCACCTTCCAATACAGTACCAACAGTGAAGCATGGTGGTGGCAGCATCGTGCTGTGGGGGTGTTTTTCAGCGGCAGGGACAGGACGACTGGTTGCATCGAGGGAAAGATGAATGCGGCCAAAGTACAGGGATATCCTGGACGAAAACCTTATCCAGAGTGCTCAGGACCTCAGACTGGGCCGAAGGTTTTACCTTCCAACAAGACAATGACCCTAAGCACACAGCTAAAATACGAAGGAGTGGCTTCACAACAACTCACAACTGACTGTTCTTGAATGGCCCAGCCAGAGCCCTGACTTAAACCCAAGTGAGCATCTCTGGAGAGACCTAAAAATGGCTGGCCACCAACGTTTACCATCCAACCTGAAAGAACTGGAGAGGATCTGCAAGAAGGAATGGTAGAGGATCCCCAAATCCAGGTGTGAAAACTTGTTGCATCTTTCCCAAAAAAAAACTCATGGCTGTATTAGATCAAAATGTGCTTCTACTAAATACTGAGCAAAGAAAGGGTCTGAATACTTAAGACCATGTGATATTTAAGTTTTTCTTTTTTAATAAATCTGCAAACATGTCAACAATTCTGTGTTTTTCTGCAAATATGGGGTGCTGTGTGTACATTAAATGAGGAAAAAAAATTAACTTAAAGGATTTTAGCAAATGGCTGCAATATCACAAAGAGTGAAATATTTAAGGGGTTCTGAATACTTTCCGTACCCACTGTATATATAATATATATATATATATATGTGCTATGGATACACATTTTTGATGAGACTGGGTCATTTTGTGCTAAAAAGGTTGGGACTTAATTGAAAAATATGTAAAATTACATAATATTTACTGCAGAAACACTAGTAGAAGTATACCAGTCTGAACATAGTCCAAATGTCCAACCTGTCAAATCAGCAGAACAGAACATAGTTGTTTCCAAAAGGAACTTTGCCCCAAGGACAATGTCTCTCTTTTTTTTTTTTTTTACAAAGTTTTATTAGTGTAACCCACTCTGATGTATACACAAGACACCGACGTAACTCCCCATGCCTCCTTTAATCTAACCACATTCCATGTGGAGTCAACCGACCCAAATTTTATATGTAATTAGAGGCCTGAAATTAGTCGCGAACAGACCATACAATTGAACATACACTGAAAATTGAGTTTAAAAAAAGCCCTTGGCATGGTGACAGGGCTGTGAACTTATATTACCAAGCGCGCTTACCTTTGCATAATCCGCACCGTGCTTCTCCTTGTTCCCATTCCGACAGACAGTGTAATTATAAAAACGGGAATTTTTGATCAGCCCCACCCATTCGCGCCACCCAGGTGGGATGTAGCTGCCATTGTACTCATTGAGGTACTTCCCAAAGAAAGCTGTGGGACAAAATAAAGAAAAACAAACTTGAATCTGTGTTCAGTGAGGCAGACACAAAGACTAAAATTATCATTTACGACAAGCGTCTCAAAACACTGCCTTTGAACAGTACCTGTAAATGTCTGTCTCTGCATTGTATACATGTCTCCTCTACCCTTTCCCCTCTAAGCTAAGCCAAAACATCTTGCAAAAAAGCCGGGCAAACAGCCAGTCTGCCCTGGAGAGTTAATTGTAGACTAAAACATCAGCTGGAAACCACAAGCAGTGGTGAGACCTGAACCCCTGTATTCAGGGTCAGAACGTGCTGCCACTCAAGAAACACAGTACAGGGCTGCTGGCACATTTAGCTCCATGTTTAGCTTCCACAAACCAGACAAATTGAAAATTTGAAAGAACAAATGTGAATGAAAAATTCCAGTTTAATTGCAGAACACTGTCAGACAAATACATTTCCAGGGTAAAGTGGGAAACTGTTGCATCACTAAATATATATTTTTATTTTTTTTATTTTTAAATAATAAATAATAATTTATTATATTATAATAATAATAATAATAATAATTATTATTATAATTATTATTAATAATAATAATAAATTATTATTATTATTATTAAAACTTTTTTTATTTAAAAATAGCATATTACTACACACAATGTGTACATATTTTGTTTCAATTTTGTAAATTTTCCCTTGCAAAATTACAGTGTATGAAGCTAAACTGGTCTGTTAGTTTTTAATATTAATATTTAAATTGATGGCTTAATATAACACAAAAAAGCCTATAATGCACACTAACACTCAAAACACTCAAAAGTCTGAATATTTATTTTATTTAGCAAGGACTTTTCCTATTGTTGCTGTTGTTTTTAGTTTTTAATCAAATAAAATGCAGCTTTGGTGAGAGTAAAAGGCTTCTTAAAAACCTTACATTTTAAAAATCGTACCGACCTCACACTTTTGAGTGGTAATACATGGCTATTTGCTTTTATTGTATTGGGTAGTGAACAACATCCATGAAACAGGACATAATGGAAGCAGGATTCAACTCAGATCAAGTAGGTCAGAATGAATTATCTGTCTCTCATTTGGTTTCTTACCTGTTCGGTATCCAGTGTTGTTGAGATAAACGGCAAAGGAGCGCGGCTCATGCTGAGCTTGCCAGGAAGGCGAGGAACAGTTCTCATTATTGGTGTATGTGTTGTGGTTGTGGACATACTTCCCAGTCAGCATGGAAGAGCGTGATGGACAGCACATGGGCGTAGTTACAAACGCATTTGTAAATGAGGTTCCACCATCCTCCATGATCTTGCGAGTTTTGTTCATCACCTGCAATGAGCCTGACACAGCAAGCGAGACAAATGCATGTTCAGTAAATCAGTTTAAGAAGTTCAAACCTCAACATGTCTTATTATAAAACATGCTGTCAAAAGTTGCCTCTAAAAGTGTTCGATGTGGAGAAGGATCCCTGTAGTTCTGTGGCAATGCAACGACTGGCTGTGGTTCCAGTACTACGGCCCGTAGCCTCTCAGATGTCTGAGGGAAGCCATTAAATATTAAAAGAGGAAATAAGTCAAACCTGTGATGACAGTCTGAAATTGAGACCTATTGGATGTTATGCTCTCAGGAGGAAGGAACCTGATCCAGTGACAATAGTTAGGCTTACCTTATGGGACAGATACCAAGAGAGACTTGGGTGGCAGATCGAGAAAACTAAGCAAGCAAGCTAATGTTCCTAGGAGTGAAGTCCGAGAATTCTCAAGGCTTTTCTTTCCAAGGCTGAGTTAATAATGAACAACTTAAATAGATCTCCTAAAAAAAGTCGAGTGACAGTCCCGCTGAAAAAACCTGCAGAGACTAAATGCTGGTGTTCCCACAAGGTGTTTTAAAACTAGCTAAAACCCTAAATAAACTCTACTTAACCAGCTAATCAAAGTCTTCAGGATTACCAGGCAGATGTGTTGAAGCAAAATTGTGCAGGAACATGACCCTCCAAGATCAAGATAGGACATTTCAGACATTCGTCAGCCATTATGTTGGTAAACCAGCATCCTCAGCTCATCAAGTTGGTTATGGTGATCCACCAGCTAGACCAGTGCTACCTTAAACCAGCATGGAGCAGTATGGAAAATCATGCTGGTCTAAGATGGTCTTATCAGTTTTTGTCTTGTGTTCCGAACAGATATGTAAACATTCTGAATTTAAAATGCATTTACTTGAGTAGCAAAATTTATTGTTTTTCGAGAAAAAAAAAAAAATCAACAAAAAGAAGTGAATTCATGCCTACACATAAAAATACACATAATCCAAATGGAAAAATAACATTACTTTTCTTACCCTAGTGGAGGATAATTTTCTTGTTTTATATAAAAACTCGACTGATTTTGATACATTTTTCTGAAAAAAAAAAAAAAAAAACTTACATCATTTTGCTTCTCAAGTAAATGCATATTCATTTAAGAATGTTAAGTAAGTAAAGTAAGCCATAATGGAAGTGGTCAACAAATACTACTTTAACCAAAACAAAACAAAAAACAAAATCTCACAAATATAAAAAAATAAATAAATCTCACAAATATAAGTGCAAATTCAAACATCCAAATCAGTGAGGGGAATAATAAAAAAAAAAAAGTGTGGTCTACAGTTCCATTCCCATGTTTCTCCAAGTATCATTATGGTTTTTGAGGATCTCTACAGTAACTTTCCAGACTGCTTGCTGATTCATAACTATTGCATGCTAAGCACTGACAAAGCCTCAAGAGATGTCTCCACCTCATTCGTCTGCGGAACAGAAGGGCCATTAATGATGAATTGCATCTGGTATACTCACCCAACTCCACATCCTGGTCATCTGTCATTATGAGTATGATGTTGGGTCTGATGTTCCGTCGGTCACCTTGAACCCGCCCACGCAGGCCTTGACCACGGGTGGTGAAACCAAAGCAGACCAGTGGGGCGGCCAGAACCATCATCCAGGCCAGGCTCACCAGCTGCATCATGGGACTGTTTGAAAACGAATCAGAAGGCTGGAATCCTCACAACGTAATCTGTTTAGAAAAGAGCAAAGAGATGTTAATGCTTCAGGGTTTCTAAAAAGGTCAAAATAAATGTTACTATAGTTAACAGAAATTGGCGAGACTAAAAAGAACCACTTTTCCTTCCGTTGCAAGACAAATGACAACTCCAGATCCTTGTCTACGACTTCTAATAAATCATTTGCACTGTTTTTAAGCTCAGTGTCATCTATTTTTCACATCCATCCACAAGAACAGCAACAGACCATAGACAATATCAAACCTTGCAATGAAAATAAACATAAAACACCCTTTTTAAAGGAATCAACACATGCTTTAAAGTTCCAGCATATTTCCAGGATGTCCGCCCACTAAAATAAACATACAAAAAGATACTTCAGCTTAAAAGTTTGGCGTAAAATTGCAACTTAATGAATATAAAAACACTCCATAACCCTACCTGTAAAGTTCTTAGCTTAGAAGTGTCACATGTGGCGTCATACTCCCAATATCTTTACTTCAGTCCTGCACTCATATTTACAGACACTTTCTTGTAGTCAGAAAGGCCTGAGTGTCTCTCTCCGTGTGTGCAGACAAGCCAGCTCTTTCTCTCTGATCAGTCACACTCCTTCAGTACCACTGAAGCCTTGCTATTGGCTATTAAGAGCTGCACCGTCCCACACCCAGCCAATCACATTTTATGGCCAGGTTGTCATTCAAAAGGCCCAAAGCTTGTGACCCCTAGCGGACACCCGGTGGGAATTACGAAGCCAGTGAAGGCAGTATGGGGGAGAGGGTTCCGCTACATTAACCCTTGTGCTGCGGTCGCAGGTTTACACACTGACCCCTGTACACGGCATGGCATTCACTCTACACCAGCAAAGATCTTTCATATTCCATAGACATGCTTCATTTCATAAAAAGTTAAGTCTTGTAGTTGTTGTACTAATGCAGAAGGTAAAGTAATTTTTAACATTTTAATTTTCCTGACGATTGGCTGCAAGCATAAAAGGGGTTTGATTGATATACTCGTCCAATTTCTTTGCAAGTTTATTGTATAAACCTTATGGAGGACCATATTGCTTGTGGCCCCATGCTGATCTTTGTCTCTGATCAATGAGCTGTTAAACAGTATGGCCATTTATGCACATGTGCCTCATTGCATGCCATTCATTTGGCCTGATAATTTTGCTTGGCAATGTAAATGACCCGACTTCAATAGTCCATTTCTTACTTGTGACAAAAAGACCAGTGAGAGTCAAGAAATAAATGAGTAAATTAGAGTCAGCACTGGTTTTACAGTATCAACTCCAGGCCAATGTGTCCACATATTCAAACTAACAACACTCCATTTGACAGATGGAAAATCCCTTGAGAATAAAAAAAAAAAAAAGTGAAGTGACATGTGGCCAAGTATGGTGACCCATACTCAGAATTAGTGCTCTGCATTTACCCATCCAAAGTGCACACACACAGCAGTGAACACACACAAACCGTGAACACACACCCGGAGCAGTGGGCAGCCATTTATGCTGCGGCGCCCGGGGAGCAGTTGGGGGTTCGGTGCCTTGCTCAAGGGCACCTCAGTCATGGTATTGAAGGTGGAAGAGAGCGCTGTACATTCACTCCCCCCACCTACAATCCCTGCCGGTATGAGACTCGAACCCACAACCTTTGGGTTATGAGTCCGACTCTCTAACCATTAGGCCACGACTTCCCCTTGTCATCAAATCATATGAGAAAGCAAGGATGTAATCATGTTTTGGACATTGGTGGGGACAAAACCAAATGGGTGTTGTCACAAATGTAACAGAAATTGAAGAATTTAAAGGAATCAAGAAGAAGAAAAAAAATAAAAACGGCAATTTATTGCAAACTTTGTTCATGTTTCTTGTCTCGTCACATTCAGTTATGAATTGCTTTACATGAATCGTGCAAAAGATCAAAGTTATTTTTAATTGAAAATAGCAAAATTTGACAATCAATAGTCAGATACTTTGCATCCCTGAATATTATCGTCAGTTGTTGAACATGAACATTGAGAAACTCTAGCTGCTTGTCATTTACATACTCATAACATTCACAAAAACATTTATGCTGTTATCTATCAAACTCCAAAAATTAGCATAAAATTACTCCATATGACCTGAGTGCTATATTTAACGTCTTTTTAAGCCATATGATAACCTAAAAGTACTTCTACATTGCTTTTATAGTGCTTTTTTGTAGCTTGACAGATGTGATCGCTATGAACTTTCACTGTAAGGACTGATACCAATGAGAAAAAAATAACGTCATATGGATTTGGAACAACATTAGGGTGAGTAAATAATGTAAATTTTCATTTTCAGTGGGTGGACCACAAGACGTCTGATAAGAAGGAGCTGCTGAACAGAAAACCATGTGCTTGCCCTCCTCCATCATTGTGCAGATGATGGGCTGCCTCTCAAATGGGGCTCTAAGTGCTTTTTTGGACAGCGTGGATTTCAGACAGGCAGCATGAGGGATAGTCGGTCCAGTCACCCTGACAGCACTGTGCAAACACTGGCGCTGTTTAGACAAACCCCTGGTGCTGGGGATGGCAGGGTCCAGTCAGACCAGAATGTGCATGCGCACACACACAGTATGACTTCCAGATCTCAACCTCTTAAGGCCTAGAAAATATATAGAGAAGTCCCTCAAACGTTCATTCATATGTATACTTCCTTTCCATCATCTGTTTTATGTCTTCATGGTGGAAATTAGATTGACAATTCAGCATCAGTATTCAATTTAAAGTGCTAAATGAGTCCTTTCACTGACATTCTCATGTGACACTACAAGATGAACTATTGTGTGATGTGCCTCCAGCAATTTGAAACTAACATTAATAACGCCAGCCAAAAAAAACTCCACACATAAAATGAAGAGCCAATCCTGTGCTATTTAGCTTAATCATGCGTTCCTCAAGCAACCCTGAATTAAACTGTCTCTGCCCTTAAAGATGACACATTCACCCTCATTCCAGCACTGTAATTTTAGAATACAGTCAACCCTAAATAGCTCTTCTATTTTCTTCCCTGGAGGGATAAAGTGTCGTGAATTATAATTTAGTTTTAATTACCCTCATTGCTGTGAAAATGTGTTCCAGTTGGTGGCACTGGCAAGAACATAAACCACTACTTTTCACTGATGCGCGAGTCCTCCACTGACCCTTTGCCTACGAAAAACAGACCCGCTATCCTCGATTTCCATGAATAATGGGAAACAAAGCTTCCACACTTCCATGACTCTCTAACACTGAATCAGCACTGGGCTGGTTTGCAAAAATGATGTGATGTTTGTGTCTGAAGCCTTCAGCCGAAAACCTGGCGACTTCCTCTGGCTTAGTTGAACTGTTATTTGGATAATGTGCTTGTAATGTGCAGAACAAAAAGATTCATTATGCAACTATTTAAAAGTCGGTACAGTGAGCTATAATGCCCTGATCACTAAATTGAACTGAAGTTATAATACTGCAATGAACAAGTCAATAGGACATTTTTGCTAGACCATGCTGTTTTGAAAAATTAAGGATGCACAGCTATTAAAATTCTTGATAATATTAAGCCAATGATTTTTACCTCTATTCTGGGTTCAAATTAAACAAAAAACAAAGCACAAGACAGAACACAAAACAAAAATACAAAATTAAAAACAAGATTAAAACAAAACAAAATGAAAAAAGAAAAACCCAACAAATTAAAAACAAAAACAAACAAATTAAAATCAATATTTTTAAATGCCAGATATTGAACATTTCATTCTTTTACAGATTACATTTGTGTATTATTAAAAAGTACCGTAAGTTTAAGTGAGGACTAGATGACAACAAAGTAATCTAATTAAAAGAACATGCACAGAAACATACGGTCCGATAAAATCCTTCAAATAAATAAAAATGCATTTATAAACATTTATAATAATTTTATAACACAAACCATAGTAACATAGAAATGCCATGCCTTTGTAGACGTACATTGCTGAAGAACACAAGAAAGCTTTCTTCTGGGTCACAGACAAGCACCAGAGCAAGCATCGTCCCAGCCCTTATTGTTTTTAGGGATTAGATGAAATGACCCAGTAAATTAGCCTCTACTGTACTAATCAGGGCTAAGCTGGGGGAATAATATTTGGGACTTATTAAGAAAAAAAGGTCTCGAAGGATCAAAGGAGCAAAACAAAAAGGCTACTCTTGGACTTTTCAAGCCTGACACACAGCTGCCAAAAAATAGCCCCATATGAAAGAGGCGCAATTTTCAGATTAATGGATGACAGGACCAGGGTCCTTCAATGTGATCCAAAATCTGTACTTTTATGATTTCACTATGCTTTCAGCCCCCTCCATGCATACTAAAGCATCCAGCCCCCCTTTCTAACCACAAAGCGATGTTTTCTAGCATGTAGTGCTATCAGAGACAGCGGCTCAGAGGTTCTTGGCAAGCAAAAAGCCGCCACTGCTGCCTGTGGTGAAGGCTCAGACCACATACTTTCATGCGCCCTGAACCCCCTTTGACCCACGTGGTAATGTGGGGTGGTTAACCCAAACCTCAAGCACCTGAACTCTCAAAAGACTCTCGGAAACGAGTGCCGCCGAATTCACAGGCTTCACAGGTAAGGATAGATGAGTTCCTGAGGAAGAGGCCGCACGATTAAGATCAGAATGTCATAACCCGGCACATTCTTTCCAACCACGCAGGGTTTTATAACATCTAGACTGCATCATGAATAGTCTGGTTTCTGTCAATCCTTCGTCCAGGAAGATGAAAATGGCAAGGCCGCATTCGTAACATGTTCAGCTTCTAAAAAAATCGAAAAAAAATCTGATCCCTGTCAGCTTGAAATAATTCCTTTTAAACCAGAACACCATGTATGAACTTGGGAAAGGGGAGGAAAACGTCCTTCACCTGCAAAGTGAATTGTGCAATCTTCATATAGCAAATGAGAATCCCTCGCGTGAGCTAAGGATAAGCTAAATTCAACCAGATGACACTAAACTGCTAAATATAGTCACCATATCATAATTGCAAGTTAGTGGTCCATAGCCAACACAGTCCTGCAGGGCTAATCCCCCTTTGCATTCCCTCACTATAGAGACTTTGCTCGCTCCGAGTTCTCCCCAGAATGTGCCTGTACAGAAGCCAAGTCACTGTAGAAACAAGCCGCAGGTAAGACACATTCAACATTTTATTGGTAGAACTGAAAGTTAATTTTAATTATCAAAGAGCCAAGCAAAGATTTTGTTTATACTTTACCGACCGTGGTAAGAGTCATTTTACGGTGGAACGCTCAACAAGGTCCCATTAACATGACAGATATCACTCAACTAGGTGTCCTGAAACTGCCACAATAAGGACAGATTACTAACTGAGCCCGGTGTGATTTTTGCCATAAACTCTATAGTAAAACATTTATAGTGAGGTTCACTCAAATTAAGAAAATATGTGGTCACACTTTATTTTAAGGTCCAATTCTTGCTACTAACAAGCTATTAACTACGACTTTTACCTCAATAAACATCCTGTTTGCTGTTTTAAGTATTGGTAAGAAGTTGTTAAATTTAGGTATTGGCTGGTGTGTGAATGTAGATATGGTTTCATTTGTGAGCTCATAATAGGCTGTTTATTAGTACTTATAAACAGCCAATATGTTAATTATAGGCATGATAAGCAACTAATTGATAGTGAGAACTAGTCTTTATAATAAAGTGTTACCTAAAATGTTGTTCCAAACATTTATAACTTTCTTCGTTAACACTTTACTTAATGTCTTTATGTATAATGCAGTATAAAGGGTATTAAAATGCATTACAATTATTCATAATGTGTGTTGTAATGATTTATAATCCACTATGAAAAATGCATAGTGAACATGAATTGAGGTTTATAAACTAGTAACTGAGTTTACAACTATTCATGAGACTGTACAATGTATTATAAAACGCATTATGGCATAATTAATGCATTAAAACTATTTTTATAATGCATTATACATAAAGATTTTAAGTAAAGTGTTACCCTTTTCTTCATTTGTAGAGGGAAAAAATACATTATCAATAAAATAAAAGTCAATGGGATTTAAAACAACATTACTTTTACTGGAGGAAAAAAAAGGACAATTATTTAAAAAAAAAAGAAATCCCAAATTTTTATTTTTTCTATTTTTATTTTTTTAATGATTTTTGTTCCACAAAGAAAAATGATTTTGGAATGAAATGAAATTGAGTAGATGAGAATATAATTTTTGTTGGTGAAGTTCCCCTCACTTGGGTTATCTACTGGAAAGTTTTACATAGCAAAAGACATGCAAGCTGTTGGAATTGCATGGAGACTGCACATAGATGCCAGTTTATGCAGAGGCTGTTTGCATATTTCTGTATGCTGATTATTCTCATTGGGGGAGAAATGATTACTTAGCCACATAATTTTGAGGTTTGTGTTTTGCAATGTTTCTTTTTTTTAAATCAGCCAGGACTTTGCTGATCCATCCACAGTGTCAAGGCCTACAAAGTCGTGGAGGACTGTGGTCAGGCACAACGCATGAGCCTCCATCAACAAGAGGATTCCACCCACATGTGAGCGAGGAAGGCCAACAAAACTAGTGTGATGCCACCAATTTTAGAATGTGCACCCAAATGTAACATTGGACCGCATTGCTTTTCATTGGACAAAAATACATTGGAGACATTTTTAAAAATATATTCATTTTGTTCAACAGAAAAAAGAAAATCATACAGGTTTTTGGAATTACATGAGAGAATTTTCATTTTTAGGCAAACTTTTCATTTAGAACCATCAGGAGAATTTTACACGGCAAAAAAACAGGCTCTTTGAATACAGAGAACGTATAGAAACTTCACATAGATGAGTTTCTGCAGAGGCCGTTTGCATATTTCTGTATGCTGATTATTCCCATCTGGGGAGAAATGATTACTTAGCCACAGAATTTTTTAGGTTTGGATTTTGAACATTTCTTTTTTTAAAATCAGTCAGGACTTTGCTGCTCTGTCCACAGTGTCAAACCCTACAGCGTCTTGGCAGAATGTGATTAGGCACACTGCATGAGCCTCCATCAACAAGAGCCGTCCACCCACATGGGAGCGAGGAAAGCCAACAAAACTAATGTGATGTGACCAGTTTTAGAGTGGGTACCCAAATGTAACTCTTCTTTGCTCAATCAACTTTGGGGCACATTTTGTTCTCACTGATGGAACAGACGACTGATTATGTGGTAAGAAGAAGAATGTGGAATCCGACTGAAGTGGCTTCAGTTTGTTCTCACATCACTGGACCATTCAAACTAATTATTACAGAGTGAATGGATACACTGCAGTCACATGAATGACAGCCATGCCAACTGACTCGCACTCAAACACCTTTTCTAAATGGGAAAACCACGTGCAACTCTGCTACTCTGCCTGAAAGCTCATAGAAGAAACTTTCTTTGGATTACAGTCACTGAAAGAAGATTCAGCTGATGAGGTTTAGTAAATCACACTCCTATCTGTACCAAGTATGCAAGAGTTTCTAAATCACAGTATGTTGTAAACATGTTAAATTAACTACCCAATATCAACCTTTAATAATTTTAATTATAAATAAAAATAATTTAAAATGGACAAAAAAATACCATCATTTTATATACCAAATCTAACTTTCATAATTGAAATTATAAATTATGAAACTCGAAATCTAACACCATCTAATGCCTTAATGACATTCTGTTAGTGTCTCTGGGAAGTTCGCAAAGCAGCGCTCAAATGCAAGGGTACTTACAGATTCTAAAAAAAATAATGACAGAGTGGGGTGGTGTAACAAGGAAGGCCATACTATGCGGGGAGTGCGTAAAATTAACAAAGTGGCAGGTCGGAGCAGCAGAACCAGAGCGGAAGGTTCAATACCCCCAAAGCTAAAAACAGCCACACTAAGTCTAACAATTGAAGGACTACATATCCAATGACACAGCCCACTCATGCAAAGACGTTGCAACTAACCTTTCCATTGATGTTCCAGGGTAGTTTTTCTCTTTGGCACTTACATGTTTGTGTGTGTATCTAAAGACTTGACTTGTGCTGAAGGAACAGAAGCTTTTCTATCTGCTGGAACAGCTGAGCAAACCACCAAAATCAAATCAAATCAGGACTGGCAGCAGTTGTCAACAGTGTAATGCCAGCCAGCATAAAAATGCCACTCTCCAAATAGGATCGCATGCCATTTGGACGCCTGTAGGCCAAAGTTCTCCATCCTGACAGAGCTATCTAGTGGTTTCTGAAGAAATGGACTAAAACAACCAAATTCTAGTGGTTATGTAGTATTTATTTTAAAGCCTAGAACGTTAGAAAATACACATGAACTACTATGAACTATTACTTCATTTTTTTCTTTCATATAGGAGGCTTTTATGAAACACATTTCAACAGGCAATGGACTATATTTAGCAGAGAATTGTTAGTGTTTAACCACTTGCATAAATGCTTTGACAATGTGGTTACAGAGCAAATAGCAGTGACTTTCACTGAAAACAAGTTTTATCTCCAAAGGGACCCAAAAGAGAGTCGGGGCTTTGGGGTCCTGTTACCTGACAGAGCCCATCTCATTCATTATTAATGCATGTAAATGTCATTAAAATAATCTGCCTCCCACAGGCTTCAAAGCCTTGCGGGAAACAGGAATTTGGACCAATGAGAGTAGGGCCTACCCAGCACGAAACAGATAAAAACCTGGCAACTGACAAAACTGTCCAGCGACAGCTGGCTAGGACAAAAACACGGATTTAGATGGCAGAAAGAGAATATTAGGACAGTGGTAGACAAAAAAGATTAAGTAACTTGTTCTTCTGTGAACTTGTGCAGACAGTTTGAACACTTAGACTTTGAAAGTTTGATGCCATGGCCACTTTAGTTCCCCTGGCTGCCAAGCTGCTTTGCCACGCCAGCTCACATTAACAGGTTCTCCAGTGACACCGGTCTCGCACACCCACACCCAGCTGCAGCTGATGGCAGTCGACCATTTCGTTGCTCAAGAACCCCATCCACTGGTCCTCACTCGCACCTTAAAGCCCACCCAAAACCCCTCTGTAATCTCCAAACTTAGCACACATCACTACCTCTGTTTTTTGAATGCCAAGGCAGGGGGGCTAGAGCAAGGTTTTATGATTTTTCCATAATCCAATAAACTAGCAGCAGAGAGGCCCCTAAAGTCTATGCTATGGGTGACCCGTACCGCGGCATACGTGACTCTCGGTGGGTGCCGTGCAGCATCTCAACGACTATGGAAGAGAAAGAGCGAGCAGGCTTAAACATACAGGGCGCAGAATTCAGAGCTAAGCAAATTCCATTCAGCTCCTCCTCAGCTTGGCTTTGAGAGAGATTAGCTTTCTCTTATGAAGGCCCAACTCATTAGCCACCTGCAAAGTCGGCGCAGCATAACCCAATCAAAGCTTCAGACCTCCTTGACATTCTCCAGCTTCTTACCCTGCTGTTTAAATGCAAGTACAAACGACTGCAATTGCCAGGTAAGGCTGAAATCAGCTCTGACCAAATTTGGCAGTGTCCTGATGGAGATTCTTCCTCCTTGCTCGAGTTGAAGCAACTAAAGCAAGCCATCTTCGCCTCTCTTGGTCAGCTGGGAGGTCTCACTGGAGAGGTTTTCAGGCCATTCCTTTAAGTATGTGGTTAATAAAAGAAGCAAAAAAGCAGATCTCCAAAGACAGCATAATGGAGGAGGGGCAATGCCAAACATTTGGCCTTTGATCAACTCAGTATATGACAAATAACAGAGAAACAGACACAGTAAAGCATTTTATGGGTCTTTGGTGGGAGGGGGAGAAAAATTAATTACAGCTGCAACCAGCCATACCGTAATAAATGTGCTTCTTTGTCTTGAGAAACTTTCAGTGCCTTTGACGTTCAGTTCATATTCTCCACAAAACATACATCACTATGGCTAAAAAAAAGAGACTTTTTATAACTCCAGATCCAGATTCCAATATAAAACCAGTTAAAGGGAACCTCCCAGAGAATACGTTAAAATGATCTTAATTTCATTTTTTAAAGAAATCTTCCTCTCACCACAGTGGCAAATACACCAAACACATTAAAAAGCCACATAAAGAAAATATTCAAATTGCTTCAGTGAGTTTCCACTGACGTAACCGTCCTGAATAAATAAATCAATGTCTTTTCCATGAAATCAGCAGCCAGCTCCCACATGAAGAACATAGGGAGCCAAGCAAATCTGTTTGAGCTGGAGTATCCTTGCCGCTTAAGTGATCCTAATATTATATGTGCCGTTTGCTTACTGAAGACGCGTGGCACCATTACAAGCCCTAAGACATAAATCCCTTCTATTAGAGAAAAGGGTGCCACGGGGCCACATCTATGCCTTGGGGGTTGCGTGTCTTGGAGGCCAATTTGTTGTTGACATGGGCAGGTGAAAAGACCTGGCCACAGATGTACACAGATGAAATGACCCATCTTATAATGACTGATGAATAATCCTACTGGAACACGTCAAAACAAATTAGCAGAGTTTCTTTGACAAGGAAGATGGCAAGTTCAGGGTTTTATACACTTGTTTAAGTAGTCTAAAAGTGTGAGATTTTAATTCAATAAAATTCAGTCATACTTCAGATGTCATAGAAGGGCACAGGTGAAAAGGAGGAGAAAAAAGTCGGACCAAAACAGAATTAGAACGTGATTCCATTGACTCCTGAAGTTAATGAGCCAAACTGAATTGTGTTCAAACAAATATAAATACTTGTTCTACCGGCAAGCACACACGGCAGGCCTCACCACTGGAACATATGGCCTGTCTGAAAGTGGAGAGATTGTGTTACTCCATTTAATGCCAGGATCAACTTTCAACTCACACTTTTTTTTAATCAGTAAGACCAAAGTAAGAGATTTAGTTGCTGCACCTCAAATGACAAAGCCACAGAACTTTTCATGTTGTCAGATGGGTTGGAAAGCACATACTCAATGCTGGCGAAACCACCAGCACTGTCCAGTGGATGCTCATTTAAGACTCTACCTCTTATAGCGAAGACTGCGGCAACCTGAAAGCTGAACGTGTACAAGGGGCGCTTAGGAACAGAATTCCAGACTGTTTTTGGGAGGGGTAAGTGGGTGGATGGAGGGCTCTGTCAGCAGGCCCCAGTCAGAGCATTTCTGTCCTAGTGTGAAATGGTACACTTCCAGAATGCAGGGCATGTACAGACAGAATCTCTGCAGAAAGACATCGACTATGAGAAAACCCATCCCTGACCTTATCCGTCACTCTCTGCTATAGACACAAATGGGATGTTACTCATAAAAGGAAAAAAAAAATCTATTTGTTATCCATCTCTTCAGCCACACGAAGAAATGCAACCTGTAATTTGTACTCTGATGCTCCCTTCGCCAGCGCTTGAGGCGTGAATGCGTGTGGCTTTTTGTCGACGCATGCGATCACATAATTTGTAACGTAATTAACTTTGAGTGCACTGGCATTTTTCTGACACCTGTACTTACAGGTCACGCCCCATCCACAGACTGTATGATCTTTTCAAAAATCACAGGATTCATTTTCAAAAGAAGAGCAGGCAAATATTCACATGCATTTACGAATTCACAGCCAGCAGGCCAAACCTGCCAGAGAAAAACATGCCATATGTAAATGAGCCTGAGCAGAGCTCTGGAATGCCCTCTGGGAATCTCAGCTGGCCAGTCTCTTTCCTATGGAAACCCATTTCAACCTAAGAGTGAAAAATTTAACATGTATTTAAAAGTTTGAGAAAAAAATGAGAAAGTTCAAAATAAGAAAGTCAAACTGTGATATAATCGCTAAGTCAAAGAAGAAATAAAGTCGCAATCAAAAGAAATGTCAGAATAATGACAGTTGGGATTACGAAAGGAATTCATTTTGAGAATGAATAGTTGCAATTGCAATAAAGCAGCAA
This sequence comes from Sinocyclocheilus anophthalmus, assembly GCA_018155175.1. Taxonomy (NCBI): domain Eukaryota; kingdom Metazoa; phylum Chordata; class Actinopteri; order Cypriniformes; family Cyprinidae; genus Sinocyclocheilus; species Sinocyclocheilus anophthalmus. Next base: position 151,498 of record JADLZN010001339.1, on the reverse strand, counting down.
TTTGCGAGAAATAAATGTTTTGAAGTGGTTGCAATTTTGAGAAGTCAGACTTAAGAATAAGCAATCGGAATTACGGGTGGAAATGTCATGTGCAAGACAAAATTATATTGTGAGATTTGCAACTACAAACAAAAAAAAATCTAATTTCTGAAGTCGCAATTAAGAGATTAAGGCAAGATTCGCCTTTTAGTTAAACAGGCTTTCATACTGGTCCTGGAACAGGCACAAAATAAAATAGAGACTGGACTCTTATTTCTTCCTTTTGTATCATAAAACATCTGTCAATCAACTAAAAACAACATTTTGGTAAAAATTAATTAAAAGAGGAGAAAACCAAATGCAATTTCCCTACCCTTGATCTACGTCTAATTTCTTCACTGCCACATCGATCACACCATGGCAACCAAACAGGAAAACCACAGAACCACTTAATTTGGATGGTACGGCTCTCCAGTGGCTTGCATGTTGGGCTCTGGCGAGACAAACCCAAAGCAATGAAAGGTTTATAGGCATTCCACTCAAGAGCAAGCCACAGCAGAGGTTAGACTCATATCCCCATGGTAAAGACGAGAAAGAGACATGAAAGCAAATCAAAGTTGTTCAGCAACAGAATATGCTCGAGTTTGGATATGTTGCATGCTTAGAGCTGTCATGTCCGAAAGAGGCCGTTATGGACCCACTCAATTAGTTCCTGCAGCAGTTGAAGAAAAAAAATTTAAAGGGAAGGGTGGGAGGTTACGTTTTTGAAAGCGTTGCATGCTGTCTTTTATTAGGTGAGCTGTCGGCAGAGCTGCATGCCTATTCTCCCCCCCCAGTTGGTTCTCTATTTCTATTCTGAATTAGTGTAGGATAAAGGCATCACCCCCTGGCCACACCACCTTTTTGAGCCTCATTCACGCCAATGCATCTTAACGGCTGCTTAACTGCATGTGATATAGGCAGGCCCTTATTCTTTCAACCTTAAATAGGATTGCCTGTTCTCTACAATATTGTACAGCAGAATTGGCATGGCATGGAGAATGCCATCCATAGGCAGGTAAGAACAGGCTAGTTTGTGTGAGATTGCATGCGGTAGCAACATGCAACTTGAAAATGTGCAAGAATACAATGTGCAAGGGAAGGCTTGGGGCGGCACAATGGTGGTTGAACCCTTTGACCTCCTCCTAGGCAAAAGCTTCCGAGCTCTTTCAACTTCCCCTTACAAAACTGAAAGGCCCTAACTTTCCTTCAGACCTGGCTAGTCCATCCCAATCCTCCACAATGACTCTTCCAGAGTCACCCAGTCCTGAGTGTTCAGAAGATCCCTAACACTGTCCATTCTTTGGACAAGCCAAAAACAACTAAACATCCGTGCCTCTACTCCTGTTAACCTGCTACAATGTGAACGAAGAAGATCAATAATGACTGGCTCCATTACATTACCAATTGTAATTACCCCAAAGGGTTCAAGTAGGTGCCCAATTAGCACCCAAGTCTAGAACTTATTAGCAGAAGGCATCTTTAAAAAAAGTGAAATATATGGAGACACCATTTGGAGTTCCTCAGATTAACCCATTGCCAGAATCTTTGAGGACCCCTAGATACCTTATGAAGTTGCCTCAAAATACAATGTCAAGTGCCATAAACCTTTAGTTTTCGATGGAATTACTGGAGGAGGAACCTTTATCATCTTCAAGTTCTGACTCGAGGAACCATTGGTAGCTTCAAGTTCTTGAAAGGCCCTTACAGAACTGTCCAAATCTTGGCAATCTAGGCCAAACTGAATTTGCCTATCATGACCCTGATGCAATAGTGTGATGCTCAATAAACACTTGGAGGCACTATTGAGAGCTCATTCGGTTTGTTTTTCTCTCAAGTTCCTAAAGCAGGAAGAATCATCCAAACACCATGACTGCACTCAAACTATAGAACATAAAATAGTGCTATGAGCTACAGATAAGCAAGACAACACCATGCACTGTCAACTATTACAGCTATGATGTCACCCACCCTTCCCTTTTAAATTACAACCTCACTTCCTGCAGAAACACTATTATTAAGCTGAGATAAACAGCTACTACACAGTGTGGCTCAGTTTCCTCTCTCACTGCCTATCTAAACAAGACTTTTAATGTCCATGTGGTGGGAATGGCAGTGCAACTAACACAATGATGCTCCTCAGAGGATCCTGGGAACAGCTGGCACCGTTGGCCACCTCCACATGCTGCCATTTTTCCAGCACTTGACAGAAAGGACCGTACCTACAAGGCTGTTAAATGTCCAGCATGCTGGCAACTGTGATTTGTTTGACATAACAGCAGTGAATATATGCAACTAGTTAAAAGCAAAGAGCCATTTTATAAACAGCACAAGAGCCATGCGGCACAGTGGCACAAGGGTTCCCGCTGCTTTTGATTTGAGTTTGTAAGTGAACACGAGGGGGGTTAAATACTTACCCAACGAGAGTTGTCAAAGCTAGAAAACGAGAACCCATACAGGATATTAAATCACAGAGTATGAAATTGTCATTGACAATAAGACGGAAATCTAACTCCAATCACAAATTTTCCCAAGAGTTGTTTCATCATACGAATCCTGCTCTCCTTGTCGCTCGCATCTCTCTCACACATACAGAGCTTAGAGTTCATGCTCTTTCATGGTCCCACTCTCACGGTACAGCTGATCCCCGGTCAAATGCTCCAAAAGACCAAACAGCTACTGAAACAATATTAGTGTTGGCAGATCCAAATCTTGAACTGCAAATTATTCGCAACAGCTGAGAGGCTGTTTAGACTTTGACACCAAAACCGCAGCCTCGTCTAAAGATATGCGGGATAGGATCATGTATCGGTTTACGCAAATATGAAAATTCTGTCATTATTTACTCACCCTTAAGTCATCCCAAACACATGTCATTCGTGTTTCGAAAAAGATATATGAAATATTTCTCCTTTTGTGTTCCAATGAAGAAAGTACATAGGAATTTCGAGCTGTTAAGCTCCCAAATGTTGGTCCGTTCATCAGACAAAGCTATCAGATGGCTCCAGTAGACTTGGAATGTAATTCATGAGTTGGATGAACCACTTTTACAGTGCTGTTTCGTGATTTTGGAGCTTGACAACCTGGAGTAGCCAGAACATTTTACAATATTTCCTTTTGCAATCCATAAAAAGTCATACAGGTTTGAAACAACATGCAGATGAGTAATTGGCAACTTTCCTTTTTGACTGTACCATTCATTTAAAACAGTGCATGGAAATGAGAAGCAGACTCATATATTTAAAACTAATTGCACCGAGAGCAAGTGATTGATGAAGAGCTTTAATTGACAAGTTTATGGTATGGCTCGGTTCACAAAGAATGAACAGGTCAAGGGTATTGTCTGCTTTTAAACTTAAACAAGGGTTTGAGACCATAAACAGACTTAAGTTCAGATCTCCTCAAAGATCTCAGAGCTACAACACCTAATTACATATGGCTCATGTAAGAGAAAGACATACTGAAAAGCAGTTTTGGCTACTAATGCAACCCATCAAGATTGATTTGGCAAGGTAATTTTTAACCTCACATTAAATCAAATCCACTTGTGCATTAAATTGATTCAACGAAAGGTAATGTCTGCATAAGCTTCATCTCTCAAATGAGTTTTCAAACACTAATGAAGTTAGAGCAACTAATAAGGCATAACTGTATACATCCACAGAAATGAAAACACACTGAACAAGAAGAAATTAGTTCCTAAATTCACGTCCCTTCATAATCCTGCAGTCATCACTGTTAATGACTGCCTTCATTGTAAAATCTCAACATTGGTGCTGATGTATTTGTGGTTTTCTCAAATGAATTTCAGCATGTGAGTGAGTGAGTGATGTTGACATGGCTGATTAATGTGTGTAAATAAACATCATTCACACAACTCTGTCTTTGTGGTATTCCTGGCATAATTCTTCTGCCCCCCTCGCCCTTACAGCTGTACAGTCCCCTAAGCAAACACCTCATGCTGTATACATGCCCGGCAGCAACATATTAATGCTAGACATCTAGTTCTTCATTGGCAGGTCTCCCTTTTTTTGGTTTACTGGAGTTGAGTGAAACTTGTGGCATGACTTCTTTTGAGTCACCTCTTGGTTTGCATATGTTGCAACCTGGTCCAAGAGATGTTCGTAATGCCACATTTGTTCAGAATGAAGACAGGGTCAGCTTAATGCAAGACATGACTGATGCTGTTCGAATGCATTAAACTTGTGTTTGCCGGCAACACGTGCAGGCTCGGACTCAAAATTATTTTGAGAGTTAATATATAGGCTAGTTAAAGTTTGTAAGCGGCAGTAGATCTAGCTTAGACCAAGCACTTACAATCAAATTTAAGAGAATTTATAACTGGCAGAGTTTGAAGGTGATACTTAATAATCTGTAGTGAGATATTCACTTCAACTTTTCAGCAAGATGGCAATTAAATCAAGGTTTGCATTTCATCGTCATGTAGTCAAAATCCAATTAGATGGTTCATTAAAACTTGCATAACATGCAAAAGACATCGCCCAGTCATTCAGAAAACACAATCTCTCATTTAGAAATCTCTCTCACAGAATCCCAAAACTGACAGCACTTCAGCTTCATATGAGAGACCCAAATGATACAGCCAAAAACATTTAATACAACTAAACTAAAAATCCCAAACCCTCAGAGGAAAAACGAACTAGATGAGAGAGGGAGAATCAGAAGTGTTACTACCTGGATGTCAGTCTTGCTCATGGGGTTGATCTCTCTCGCTGTGGGTTGTTCGCTCTTGAGCTCCTCAGTGTGTTTGTGGGGACCACACTGCTCCTGGAAGACAACCTTCCTCCTCTAATCCGTTCTCCAATGTGATGACACACACTAACCCCAACCATCTGTTGAAACACGTCCTCCAGCACTCAGCACAGTGGTGCGTCAAGACAAACTACCCAGTCCAATCAGAGAGGGTACTGGGTGGCTCTTCCCAGGCTGGAGGCAGGGACAAGGACATAAGGGAAACCTAGGATCAGAGATGTCTGCAAAACTCACCCCTGTAACATGAGAGTTTAAGAGAGAGGGAGGAGAATAAGGAGAAGAGAGTGGAGGGATTGATAATGCGAAATGAGAAAGGAGGGAGGGAGGGAGGGCAGCACTTCTCGAACAGTTATGTTGCCACTTGTAGCTCACAGGAATCCCATAGAAGCAGCCCGGGGATACTCAAATCTCACTCTAAATCTCTCTTTCCTCTAAGCCAAGTGCGTACAAAAAAAAAAAAAAAAAAAAAAAAAATTTTTGGGGGTTCAGTTCAAGAATGTCTTGCTAGACCCAGTGCCCTGCCCGTTGGACGAACAGGCGGTAATCTGCCCACTCACACCTCCCTCTTATAAATCTTCAGCTGTCTCAGCAGCATTCCTGTCCTTCGCAATCTACTGCCTTAAGTTAAGCGAGAAAGAGATTTTCCAGAGATAAGAGACTGAGCCAGGATCATTAGCGCCATTTAGTTTATTTAATTTTAGCTATTGCCATTTGTTATGCTGTACTGGATTTAAATAGCTTCATTGTAACTTATCTGAAGCTAGACTAAATATTCAGTGATACTAGCTTATTTTCTATTACATTTTAGTTTAGTTAAACATTTGCTTTAGGGACAATGGCAGATAAGAGTGATTAAGATAAAAAAAATAAAAACTACCCAATAATAATATAATAATATAATATTACTGAAATGGCAGTGCAAATTCTTAGAAATGTAATTTTTTTTACTGGTGCTGGTTTTGAGAAATGTTGTTGAAAAAAATGCGATGTAACCAAGTAAAAAGGTTAATTTTTTTTTGCATTGCAATTTTTGCAGGTTATATAATAACCTGCCGTCTAAAAAGAAAACAAGTTTAATATCCTTAAAAATTTTTCTTCAGTATACAGGAAAGTAACTTTAATGTATACATTACTTAAAAAAGGGTAATGCATTTATAATTTTTTTTTTACATTTATTTTTAATAAATTAATTCCAAAACAGAAAGTCATTGTATGTATGCACTGAAATTTCAATGTATTTTTGAATAACTTATTAGATAAAACTAGAAAGCCATGCCATTCACCCTTTGAACCCACAGGACTCTAGAAAAAACTATTTTAAAAACAATTAAATTTTGGTGCACACTGACAATCAAAGGGTCGATAATTTTAACCTCATGTTAGTAGAATGTCAACAGTAAATGGCTTGTCTTTTATCAATCTGCAGCTCAAACATGCTAACCCTGGTTTCAGCACTATCTTAGCAACTAAGTTCATCAGTTGAGGAAATGAAAACAAAGGCTGCTAAGTGACCTATTAGCATTCTTTAAAGCTGCTTTCACACCTGGTAAAAGTTTCAGTTAGGCCAGACCAAACTCAAACGCTGATCAATCTTCACTCGTGACAAGCCCCTCAAAAGCCCCAAATCAAACAAACATCGCAAACTCATCATCATGTACCCTACTCAGGTAGCCACAGAGAAGACTAGCACGTCTTATAGGCCTATCCTTTAATACAAGATGTTTTTTCACCTTTCCTATGCTAATGATGTAAATCTGGAAAAGATACTAGACTGATGACAGTTTTAGGAGAGGCTGGAAGAGACAATAAGATCCAGCAGATGAGTTTTAGCATAGCTTAATGTTTGGAAAGAACAGGGTGACTCCAGTCTGAGACCACTTACATTTGTATTACAGCTTTTTCCCTTCTACTCATCGTGTAATTAAACAGTCTCATTTTTAAAGGGTTTCCTATGCAACCGGACACAAACTTCCAGCAAAAGCATTCATCACATCTTAACGCCATTTGCATGCTGTTGCGAGACTCGCTCTGATCCATTTTCCGGCCGGCGCATTCAGCGGAACTACTGAGTGAAAACAGATACTTCCACCATTTTTGCAGGATTCTCGTTTTCACTGCTGTTTAAATGCTCAGGATATTAGATTAAAAGCAACAAAGACTATTTTCAAAAGGGGCACAAGAAACCCCAGTCTTGGTTCACATGAGGTTTGGAAAAAAGGGGAATGGGATGAGGGCTTCAGGGGAAGAGCTCAAATGAGATTGACTGAATTCACAAAGTATGACCCACCCCATTACAACTACACACTTAGTACATGCCGCACCTCAAACCCCAAAGCAAGCCCCCCAACCCCCACCCCCAGATATTTTGTTAAGAGCCTTGGAAGTAGAGAAGTGTCAAACAACCCTGTTGTTCAATGGACTCATTGATCACTGACAAGAAATGTCTCTAATTGTACAAGTTGTTCCCCAAGACAAACAAACTCCCAGCTCAGATCTCAAGCGAAATTTGAGTATATTTCAAAACATAAGTGACAACGTCTTTACATTTTTATTTTTAATTAAATTAATTTGTCAGTCAGTCTTGTGAGCAAACCCATGTTTGAGTCCTCTCTTCTTCCCTAATGCTTCCTTTGTTCTCTTGCAGTGTCATAAATAAATAAAGGTAGGCTAGTTTTATTGGATTTTATTTTATTTTTTTTTTCTTTCAAATTAAAAATTATTTAATTAATTTCTGTCTTACAAACTCTCTAAAGTTTCATTGCAAACTTCTAGGGGTTTGGAAATTTGCAAGCACCTAGAGGTTTTTGCAAGGGAACTGCAGAATGTTTGTGAGATAGAATAAAATCTAACACAAAAATGCATCAAAAAATATAATTCATATTATAATAAGATAAAATCTTTGGGTTTGGAATCCATAGACTAACACACAATCATTAAAGGGATAGTTCATCCAAAAATTAAAATTGTCATTAATTATTCACCCTCACATTGCTCCAAACCTGTAAGACCTTCATTCATCTTTGGAACACAAATTAAGATATTTTTGATGAAATCTGAGAGCTTTCTGACCATGCATAGAAAGCAACGCAACGACTACGTAAAAAGTGAAAAATGTTTCAAGGCCCAGAAAGGTAGTAAAGAAATTGTCAAAAATATCTTAATTTGTTTTCCGAAGATGAACAAAGGTCTTACAGGTTTGTAACAACGTGAGGGGGAATAATTAATGACAGAATTTTCATTTTTGGGTGAACTATCCCTTTAAGGATCTTTGGGATTTCATGTTAGAGGCCTCTAAAATAGGACACTGCGAACTGTCCTTGTGTCAGATAAGCCTAAAGACCCTGCAGGAGGTCACTTAGGCTGTCCAGAGCAAAACCAAAAAAAAAAATCCCCCTCCCAACACACAAAAGAGGGACACTGAATTAACCCCTCTCCCCTGCAAAGGCCCTCTCGCATCTACAATCCTAAATGAGGCTCACAGGTGCAGCGAGAACCTTGTGTGTGTATATATCAGCTAGAGGGGCCTACTTGGTTAATTTGTCTCATTCATTATGCTTGGATGAGATTTGGTGTCCTTGGGCTGGGGAGCGGGGGGGGGGGGCAGAGAGAGAGCGCGAACAAGCTCTAAACATAAAATGACATTCGTGGTGTTGTCTTCCATGGTTTTGAGTGCCAAAAGCATGTGTGCAATGCAGCCACGCTCTGGATCAAAGGCTTTATAGAGTCAGCTGCCTAATGCTTTGACCTCAAGCATGCTCTGATCTCAGCAAATAACCCCATCACTATCCTGAAATACCCGCATCTTTATCGCCAACATACGGCTAAGCTTAGGTGTCAAAGACAGAACACATCCCAAAGGCAAACGAGTTTTTACTTAGGATGTACCAAAACTCACCAGCTATTCATCAGACTAGAATATCACACAGATCAAAAGGTAAACCAGTAAGCTAATTGCAAACTAATTGCACCACTTTGATTTCCCAGACAGTGGTGACCATTGTCAGGCTCGTCAGCACCATTCTTTGAGATTCAACATCAAAGCGGGTTGCTAGTTAACGCAATTATCACTATACAGACAAGTGTCATGTGTCTCATGTGGCTCTAATCAACCAATAACTATGGGGTGGAACCTCAATTATTGAAACTTAAATCAGAGCAATTTCACCCTGTTATTACAAAGTGTTTACACACTGTCAAAATGACATTAAACCACTGTTTGCATATCTGTCTCAACCATTTTGTGCTGAGAGCGGAGGGGGATTAATGGCTCACTGGATTGAATAATTACTAATAACAGACCTGCTAATGTAATGAAACCATCAAATGTTTTAATAGCAGGTCAACTGCTTAGCTAATACTTAATTTCTTGACAAAACAATCCTGTTTTTCAGATCGGGGAAGCTAACTTCAAGCTAATTGCCCGCACATGTCCCAGACTGACCGCTCCACGGATGGTTCCTTTTGCCAGAAAAATTAAGAGTGTTGTCAAGTACTTTCTTGGACCAAAGTATCTATAAATGCCTCCAGATCCAAAGCAATAACCATTTTCAGCTTTAAGCTGAAACAACTGTCGGAAGAGAGTGTTACTTTAGCTGCTAGGCTACATGGCTGCCATGTGCAATCAGGGAATGAGTTCACTGGCTACTTATTGACTAACATTTCAAACGGTGAATTGGTTTCATATAGGCCCTCATTGCCTGTCGAGCTTGAAACCAAATATAAAATGTAAGTTCGTTTCCTCTGGAGTCTTTATCAGAACCATCATCTGGATCTGCAATATGGGCCCCTCAGTCATGTTGGGCCAGACACTTCGGCAGGTTAGTATCATTAGCAAATTGCCCTATTCTGACAACATATTACATGTAAAGCAGTTTATAACATGACTTTATTCAACTCATATTGGAAAATCAGAAAACTAATACCCTATGTGATGTTTTTCTATAAAACTACGCTAGTCACTCGATTAGAAAAAAACATTCAAAATCGCACATCTTTCTGAAATTATCATGAATTAATCCAGACCCACTTAGTTTTAAATATACTTTTATATGTGCCATAGTTCACATTCCAATCTTAAAATTATCATGTAGAAACAACAAGACAGTAATTTGTATATCTGATAATGGCAGCTGTATGACTGGAAGGCAGTATCACTCGCCAGTCCATACATACTGATGTCGTATTAAATTAGTTTTCATAATAGTAACCATTTGACTATACTCTACTAACTTACAGTATAACTGAGAGCTATCATTATGAACATTATGTATACTCAAAAACAATAATAACTTCTATTTAAGTGCACTTCAAACAATCTTGCACAACCCATTATAATAATGTTCTTACGCTGCCCTTCAGCAAGTCGGAAACTGCAGAACGTGATTAAGTTATCAAGCTTAACTGTTAACTTAAAACATGCGAATCCTTAGTTACAAACAGTTTTGATTTCCGTTGTTTTTTTCGTTTGGTCTGTGAATGGTAGCATACTCACAGCAGCTGGGTTAACTGTTAAAAGCGTCTGCTGTTGAACCGTGAACCATAGAGCTACCATGCTCTAGTTTTATGCATCATTACGTTTTTTGTGGGCGAAGTCGATTACCATTATCTGTTCATAAAATTCTCCCTACAACTTTGCGTCGAACTTCGGTTGATTCACCTTCCAGCGCGGTCTTGCCAATTAGTCTTGCTAACACTACATGATTATTGGTTGAAAAGCCACAGGCTTACCAGACTGTCCTGGGTTTGTAAGGCCCCATAGCATGCTTAGTTGCACTCAGGAATCCCAAGAGCCCTGTTGGTCCCCCGCAGCTCTGTCACTGCTCGCCATCTCGCGCTCGAAAAACGGTAAAGCACAGTGTGGCATGACACATGGGGTAAATTTATTAGCCCCCACTAGTAAGACTAAGCGATACTATCTTGCATATATGAGGCAATGGGAAGCAGCTGCAAGAGGAAGAGAAAGATTCGGCTACGTCTTTACCACTGCAACAAGTCACATCAAGCAAGGTCATTAGTATGACCCACTAATCATCATGAAACGGCGCTTGAATCGCTGCATTGTATAGTTGAAGGGTGGAAGGAACAAAGAATTCCTCCCGACAAGAAAACTCCCAACCTCTACGTACTCTAGGAATGAGACAAGGAGGTCAATACATAAAAAAATGTCCTATTTGTCACTATAAACTACGATGCACAGCACAATTCAATACTATTGTAAGAAATTGAAGGGAGAAAGATTTAAACTAAGAAATATATTCATTTATTTCTAGTCTTGCCAGATAACCACATTACATGTCACTTAACAGCCCATCCAAAAGAAAAAAAATGATCTAATGATTAAGCTCGATAGGAGATACTACGACATTCCGATCTTATCCCTGGTGCTGTTTTGTGTGTTCACTAAAAACCAAAAACAAAAATTGTGCCCAAAGAGCACAACTGAGCACTTATTGATACAGATGAAATTTTAAATCATACCCTCAGTGAGGCGACGAGAGAGAAGGGGGAAAGATAAACACTTGTGTCTAAATTTCTACAGCTTTACTCTTTGGTTTTATGTGAAGCCATACATTATCATTCATCATGCCCGGACCGCAGACTAATGGATCAGGACTGGTGGCCCACATTTCCGTTAATTTTTCAGACTTCCTCTCCCACGAAACTCCCTCCCCCAAGAAGCCTTGGCATCTTATGAAAAGCAGGGATTACAGACCCTCACGCCCATTTTTCTGTCTCAATTCATAGAAATAATATAAATATATTATGCTATACTACAAAAACATATTCATTTAATACATACATATAAAAGAATGAATAAAAAAAGCTGAAAAAAAAATCTAAACTGAAATCCAAATTAAATGAAATGCGTCTAAAAGAAACAAATAATCTAACATTAAATCTAAAAGAAACACAAATCAAAAAGAAAAGGATTATTAAATATAAAAGAATGAATAAACAAGAAAAAAAAAGTATCTAAACTGAAATCTAAAATAAATAACTAAAATCTAGAAACGAATCATCTAACATTCCATCTAAAAGAAAGAAAAACTAATCTAAAAGAAAAGGACAATTTAACAAATCTAAAATAAATAAATAAAAAGTTTATTTATTTGCTACTTATTTATAAATGCAAATGTATACTTTGACTACACATTTTGCTTTGGACAAAAGTCAAAGCCATACACGTATTAAACAAATACTTTTATTCCTGAAGAGAAAAACTGTCAGGTTAGAGTAAAAACATAGCTACATTAATTCTCACAGACCATCATCCCATCACTAGAGTAGACTACATCTGATCCTTACACAGGTAGAGGAAAAGGTCAGAGCAGAGGTCTGATATAAGGCTTTGAGTGTCATTCTCTCGTTCTTATCTAAGACATATATACAAAGATGGTTTAGCACTGTTTAATGCTAATAACGAACTGGACTTACTGCAGTGTGGATTCATATTAACATAGGTTTAAAACAAATATATAAGCATTTGTGCCAGTTCTGGTGGACAAAAATGGATTAATAGTAAATTAATGTTAACAGTGAATGAGACTCAACGAGGGCCACATCCTCCCCATCATAAGTGCCTTCTGGGTCACTGGTGAACTTCATTTGAACTTTTACGTGACTGACACAGAAACTACACTAAACTTATCAGTAAGTTTCCAAAACTGTATCAAATCTTATAGGATATTTCTGTCTTTAGAGATCACTAGATCCCAGCTACTTCCTCTAGGTTTTTCATCCCAGGCAAATAATGCTCCGAGTCCGGAAGCATGGTTTAATCCTCTCAAGCCCAGAGGTGAAAAGCAGGAACAAGACAGAAAAGGCAAATCCTCATGTGAGGAGGCCCTGTCCGCACCTCGACATCCTGAAATGGCTGGTTGAGTATAATCCCTAAAAGCATGCCGCGAGCAGGTCATTGACTGAGAGAATTCATGTTTGGTGTGTGTGGGGTGGATAGTTATCTTGATAACGCTCACCCCCCGCTCAACCTTAGAGGTTGCTTAGGTCAGTGATAAGGAGAAGGTTTGAAAAGGGCGGTTAAATGCATCAACGAGGTCGAACATCTGAAGAGCAAAAGGACAGTTCAGGACTAAAGATGAGATAAAAGGTGGAACTTCTGATGACAAACCAAAACTAGGCATTGAAACATGGTTATAATTTAAATTTCTAATTTAAATCCTTATTTACTTAATAGTTACTGTTAATAAATAACGAAATAAAAAAATGTATATCGAATTTTTAATATATAGAATAAAAAATATAGAATCCAGAATATAAATATTTAATTTAAAAGTTTGAATAATAGTTAATGAACAAACACATGGAAAATGTATTCATAAATAAATATTATAAAATATAACTATAATCTTAAAATCTAAATCATCGCTAATCAACTTAAGTAAATAAACCATAGGTTCTAAAAAGTGAATAGTATAAATATCTAATTAACAATATTGTAAAAATGTAATTGTTAACGTAACCAGCAAATAAGTGGGGTCAATGAATATATTAATTAAAATAAATAGAATATTAAAAGTAAATGTATAGTTACCGAAAATGTTAAATACGTAAATGAAAGGTTGGTCCGTCCACAAATCAAGTCAGTCACAAATAAAATAAATATGTTTAATATATAGAATTAAAATAAATGTAATTTAAAAGTTCAATAAATAGTTAATACACTAAAATTTAAAATCCACAACTGAAATAAATGATAAAACAAACAAATTAACAAAAAAATTGTTCAATAGCAAATAAATAAAATTCCTTTAGTTGAATTTACAAACAAATAAACAAAACAAAACAAAAAAAGTGTATGTGCAGACAAATGGTACCAAACCACACTGGGTATTCTGATTAAAGTCTTTACATTACCCAAAATTCACATTAGTACATTGTAATACTAACCATTAGTTTTGCAGATATATAGAATAATATTGAATCTGGGCTAAAGGTATACATTATTCTCAATGCTATACGTTTTGACATGCAATAATAAATTATGCAAACAGGGTAGACCTCACACGTAGAGAATGCACAAACAATATATAATACAAGCACATTTCTCTTTGTGCAAAAACCATCCATGGGAAGCCAGTGGCTATGGGTTTTTAATTCTAATTTCAGCCTTCGAGTAGAGGAAGCGACAAGAGTCTGGCAGTTTGTGATTGGCATGAGAGTAGGGAACTCTTTAATTTAGCCTCCGGCTCCCTTCCTTTTTTTAGAGGAAATAATTACCACACAGCATTACCGCTAAACAACAACTGCTCAAGTACTGGGCTTTATCACATCACTGGGTATTTATAATGTTTATGAGTCCTCTCTTCTTACCAACATGAGGGGGCATTCGTATGAAAATAACCCCTCCTGCTTTCTGCCTCCCTCCCCTCTCACCGCGCTCACACCTGGCTGTTTATGAAGGGGGCAGTTGAAAGGGGACATTATGGCCCTGTGTTACAATAGACGACGTCTGCACCCAGGCCTCTCAGAGAATGGACGCAGCTGCTGCTCTGAGAATGACCACATTTAAGAGTCCTCGTCACAGTGTGTGTATGTATGTGTGTGTGAGATAATATGAAATGATGGTGAGGGGGTTGGTCAGCTCAAAAACTTGTAGAAAAATGTATGTTTAGTTAAGAAAGTGAAATAATGTGAACTGCTGATAACATTCGTCTGAAAAAATAATAAAAGATTTTGAACTGAAAATGGTAGAAGCATCATGCATCATTCAAAATGAGGTGGCACACTGATTTAAAATACAATTAAAATAAATCTAAATCTTATTCATTTTAAAATAAATGAACAATGGTATCGTTGACATATGACAAATAAAATAAACAATAAGTAAATAAATAAAATTGTATCTAAATAAATAGAAAAAGAAAAAAAAAGGAAAGAAAGAAAGAAAGAAAGAAGGAGAAAGAAAGAAAGAGAAAGAAAGAAAAAAGAAAGAGAAAGAAAGAAAGAGAGAGCAAGAAAAAGAAAGAGCAAGAAAGAGAGAAAGAAAGAAAGAGAAAGAAAGAGTGTAAGAAAAAGAGAAAGAAAAGAAATCGAAGAAAAAGACAGAAAAGAAAAAGAAGAAAGAAATAAAAAGAAAGAAAGAAAGAACGAAAAAGAAAGAGATAGCAAAAAAAGAAAGAGAAAGAAAGAAAGAGAGAGCAAGAAAAAGAAAGAAAGAGAAAAAAGAAAGGAAAAAAGAAAGAAAGAGAAAAAGAAAGAAAGAGAGAGAAAGAAAGAAAGAAAAATACAACAAAGTGATAAATAAGCTGAACAAACAATCTTTATGATCTTTAATGGTTAACTTCAAAAAAGTAAATAAATATGTTTATTTAATATCTTTGTTATTATTTAACGTGCATGTTTTAAAGAAATAAATTCTTTAAATAGTGTACTTAGATTAAAAAAAATATTGAAACAAAATAAATACACTGACTAAATAGATAAGATATACGATCAAACTTTCATATCTTTAATATTTAACGTGAAAGAAAAAAAGAAAATAAATAAATAAAGTTAAGAAAAAAATTAATGAGTATGAATAAATAGATAGATAAACAAGATAAACACAAACTCTGGTACCTTTGATCAAAAATCGCATGTTTAAATCAATCAGTCCATCCATCCATTCATCCAAGTTGGGCCATTTTCTACTCGTCACTTATTACCAAATGTGAACTGCAACTCCGTGGCCAGCAGCGGTCATCTTTTAGGACACTGCAACAGATCACACGTCTTGCCCTGCAACAGGTGCAAATTCCAGTAATACCTCTGTGTTTGGGAGTATTGTGCTTTTATCGGAGCTGTTCCAGTGGCACTTGGAGGATAACCAGCCTTGATTTAGGACAGGTATAACTCTGTCGCTTCTGTTTCAAAAGCAAAATAGATCCATCTGTTTTACCCATAATAATCCACAGCCTAATGTTAAGACTGAGGCCAGGGCTATTTTCAGCCTTTGTGTGCGTGTGCGTCCATCTACAAGCAGGAAGCCCTCTACATCTTAAAAGGCGCTGGTGGGGATCTGCTGTCATCTCGGTGCTAATTGTGTGCCCATTTAAACAAAGGCAATAAACATTGACCAAAGAAGAACCTCTTGACAGCCATAAAAAAGCCATTTTGTGAGAGGAACAAGAAATCCTATTCAAACCCCCACTAACAGCCACTTTCCCCACAAGCAGCTAAGAAATGTCCTCCATTTAAGGAATGAGAGCTTGACCTGGATCAGGTTCATCTCAACGGGATGGCTACTGTTCATAGAGCTTCCCCTGAAACCAGCCATGAATTCAGATATGGAGGCCGCATTAAATGTTATGACATGTTATGAATGTGATGTAACCCAAACCAGAAATGCATAATGTATCCATAATTGCATAACAGATCCCATTTGTGTCGAATCTCACATAATTGTCATAACCATCTGGCATTCTTGTCTGGAGTTTATTTACTCAATAGCACCCCTTCAAAATTCTCAAAATAATTCATTTGCACCAGTGCTGTTGTTTAGGATCACTGACATACTATTAGTACATTCGATAAACACCTCCAGCCACACACACACACACACACATAATGACAAATATGACAAAAACACAACAAAATTGCTATTTCTTAAAGTGATAAATGAAAATTCTGTCATTAATTACTCACCCACATGTCGTTCCAAACCTGTAAAACTTTCGTTGATCTTTGTAACACAATATATTTTTGATGAGATCCGAGAGCGTTCTGACCCTGCATAGACATCAACACAACTAAAATGTTTTATGGCCCAGAAAGGTAGTAAGGACATCATTAAAATAGTCCGTAACATACGATTAAACCACTGATGTCCTTACCACCTTACAGGGTCAGAAAGCTCTCGAATTTCATAAAAAATATATTAATTTGTGTTCCAAAGATGAACGAAGGTCTTACAGGTTTAGAACGACATGAGGGTGAGTAATTAATGACAGAATTCAAATTTTTTTGGGTGAACTATCCCTTTAAGAAATAGCAGTATTGTTGTGCTCTTATTTTTATTTGGTTTTTAGTAATTTTTTTTTAGTTAGACTATATACATTTATTGATTGATTGAATGATTGATAATTAATTCAGTTTTATCTGACTTCAAAAATGAGAAATGTGGCTAACTGTAAAAAAAAGGGCAGTCCAAGGAAAACCTCTTGAAAGTGGGTTATCCTGCTTGTGCACCACTGGTGTGAAAGAGTCCTTTGGAACAAACCAACTATTAATCCCATTAGACCACAATTTCCTCTGGTACACATTCTTTGACCAAATGGCAGAATACACCTCGCAGAGTCAAAAGAGAAAGAAAAGGAAGCACAGTGGAAGTGGAAGGTAAAAAAAGAAGCTATGTACTTTTCAGCTGTGCAAGTGAATGAAATGTAAACAGTGCTTTAGAGAACAGCTTTAGATCTTAGCAAACATTGCGGAGGCCCTCTGTTCCACTTTGTAACCCTCCTGGCTGGCAAGGAGCTCAGCCTCTTGTCAAGCACCAATCTTTTGTAGAGCTTGTCTGACACCCAGCCAAGCTTCTTTCTCAGGATGTGCTTGCATATGCATGAAGGAAGGACCGTCCGGCCTCACCCCTGCCATGAGAGCCAAAACTCTGCACTCGATCCTGGACAGAAGGATGGCTCGCTGCCTTATTACCAGTTACTGAGTTCTTCACATGACAACTTGATGGGTAGTTCTCAATGTCCTCAACCCAGAAACCAACCCAACCACCATCTTGGAGCACCTACCCACATTTCAGACCAGAAGATGAGAGAAGCAAATAAAAGAACGCTTGTTTTACCAGCCCACGTCCTCCTAAAGAGATCTTGATGGCCCGTGTTTTTGGCGAAACGGTGAAAACCGATAAATCTAGTTTTTTCCCCTCCCTTCCTCTCCTGCCAACTATCATATTTGTTTACTTTCATTCTCCATTGTAGATAGCAGCCAGCCAGAATGCTTGCTTTCCAGGTGATTTCCTCCAGCCGATGGGGAGGGCTGATTCAGATCTTGCATGTTTAGACAGTCCTGAGAACTGAATGGAGGCTGGGGATATAGTGCAAGCCTAAATTGGCAATGGTTTTCTCCATGACAAAGGCTAAAATTCCCCTTCTCTATATACCGGACATTGATACACCACAGAATTAAAGAGATCCACTAAACAATGAAAAATCTATCATTTACTCACCCCCAATTTGTTTCAAACCTGATGACTTTTTTTCCTGGGGAAAAGAAAATAAGAGATTTTGAAAAAGGTATTTTTTGGCCAAACAGTTTTGGAGTCC
Organism: Sinocyclocheilus anophthalmus; assembly: GCA_018155175.1. Classification (NCBI taxonomy): domain Eukaryota; kingdom Metazoa; phylum Chordata; class Actinopteri; order Cypriniformes; family Cyprinidae; genus Sinocyclocheilus; species Sinocyclocheilus anophthalmus. The sequence continues at coordinate 133,433 of JADLZN010001339.1, read as the reverse complement.
ATTGGTTTTCATTGTACGTACAAAAACGGGTCTTTAGTACATCTCTCGAGCTCCACAGAAGAAAGTACATTCCTTTAAGCGAAAAAAACAAGACCGCCATCAACTGTGACTCTTTGTCAATCCCAACATGGGATCTCAGAGTACTGAGGTCACCAATCCAAAGAGAATTTACAGATTAAACAATTACAACAAGCTAAAACAAGTTTCTTTCACTCATATACTTAGGATAAGACAGCACAGAAAATCTTCCCTTTCTAAACATCATTCAACAGTCCTTTGGTAAACTTTAATTGAACTTTAACTTACTGAACACTGTCTGTGTTGGGTAAGTTTCCAGTCACAAAGTGCCAAATTAGGCCTGTACTGTCTCCATGCCTCCATTCAGGCATAGGCAATGGTTTCTTCCATGATAAAATAATCAAATTTCCCTTGTCCGCATTGGGTATTGATACACCACAGAATTATTTTGAAATCCATCAAGTGCGGCTTGTTGTCCATCATAATCATGGAACCTGAGATTTGTGCTTATGTTATGTTAAGGATGGAAAAAGGGCATCAGTGTTCATCTTCATTGCAACCAAAGGTTGGTCCATTTGAGAAGTTTGCCTATAAAATTAAGTACTGCTTCCCTCTTTGTTGTTAAGTACCAGGTGATGAGCACTTAAAACCCCACAGAAGTCAAAAGTTTGGTCTAAGTTTTATGCAAGCCTTTTGACTGCTTTAGATGAACACGAATGCATCTGGCAATGTTCTGCATGATCTTGAAGGCACAGTACCGCAAGTACTGATCTACTGATCAAGTAGGTTTACATCTTCAGAGCTGCTGTTTCACAGAACACACACCGAGACTCCCACAAGGGTTAATAAGTTGTTGAGGCCAAGAATAAGACTTTCTTTGCCACCCACGTGGATCAGAATTCTAAGCTAAGACAACAATATGGCTCTTAGTCCTTTCATATCTCAGTATAATGCAGCTTTTTGTACCTGGCATCCTGTTTGCTGAAGACTACAGAAAGGCTCACTCATCCCTGTGAATTCATCAGTTTAAATTCTCATCTGTTCTGTTATTGCAACAGAACAAAGTTTGCAAGTACATAAAGTATTAGCTGTTATCTTGGTTTTAAAAACAAACAAAATATTATAACTGAATTTAAACAGGAATGCATTGAATGCACATACACTGTTTTAATATTAAAAAGCTTATTGGAAAATACATTAAAATCATAGGTTCTGCAAAACAACCAAGTAGAGCTATGACAATCACATTTCACTCAGTTTTATTAAAGTAGGCTAGCCTAATTGTACCAAGCTTTTTTAATTCATTATTTAATAATAAAAAAAATAAATCGAATAGGCTCTAATGGGCCACAGTAACATTACTTTTGCCAATAACATTTCATAACAACCAATAACAGATTTCTTAAGCAAATTTAGCATTTTCAGCAAGAAATGTTAATCTGTAATCATTTTAGCAATGTCAGGTTTGTAAATGAATCATTGTTTTGAATCTTTTCATTGCGCTCCTTTGACGGATCACCAAACCCATTGTGAATTTTTTGTTCATCTAACAACGAAAGTAATAGTGGGGATTTTAAATTAAACCTGACTACTTCATTTAATGCAAAGGACATTCTTTTTTTACTCTAAATGACTATGAACTGAACTGGGACACACGATTATACTGTATCCTTATCGAAATAGCACTATTGCCTACATAAGACTTTATTGGAAATTGTATGATATATGATAGGAGCCATGTGACAATTTTTATATAAAAAAACCCACTCAATACCGAATCATCAGACTCACTTTAACAAATCACCATATTCATATATATATATATATAGTATATAATAGATATCTGTTAGGTTTATTTGACACTTCACAAAGTAAACCCCTGCAGACTTTTGCATCTGAAGGAAAACTCATGTGAAATCTAAGAAATCTATCCAATGTTTATATAGTCACATAAACCTCGGATAACCCACAGACCTAAACAATGATGACAATGCAAAAAAGCATGCATGTTGGGCTAGTAAATCTTTAAGAAACAAGCAAAAATGTTCCATATGAAAATGTTCAGACAGCTGTAATGCTAGTTTGGACATTTGGTAGAATAATATTGGTCTAACATGTTAAGTAAATTGAAAGCAATTCAAATGTATGTATTTGTGCTTCGAAAAGCCATGTATGGTGGATAAATATAACTTCTTTCCACAGCCAAGACATTTGACCAAATATACTGCTTACAGTAAACTTGGTGCATGTAAATGCTGTTTTGTTTATTAATTCACGCTGTGAACGCACCGTGGGATTCAGGCTTTCTGAAAGGTTTAGATTCACAAGTTCTGTACACAGTCAATAACACACCGATTTATCAAGTGTTTTCCTAAGCAGCCATGTAATCCGCTCTACATCAGCTGTGTGGCTCAGCAAAGCCTTTGCAGTCGAATAACTCCAAAAGCCAGTGGATCACTCTTGCTCATGGAATCAGATGTGAAGTCACCATGGCACTAGACAACCCCCCAAAAAAACCTCAAAAGTGATATTTAAAGAGGAATATACATCTAAATGGTACATTAGCGACCACCCAGCTTTTAGATTGTATTACTTGTCCGTGAACGTATCCTCGCAGGACCCAAACGATTCCCTTCACTCACTGTTAAAACCAGAGCCAGCTGGCTTCACATCACCACACTGCCAAGACCGTATGGTGTTGTCAGCAGGCCAAGCTCCACACTAGTGTTTCTCCTCAACCCCACCTTATGGTGCTCTCCAACACAACCTTATGGAGAAAATAATCTCCAAACACCTTGCCAGCACTGTCTCGAGCCAACGCGATCCAGACCAAATACTGGATCCAACTTCCTTCTATGTCATCCATTTGCAAGCATGGGGCCTTTCCTGCGATTTGGATTGCCCATGAAGACTCCCATGCAGATTTATGCCAAGTCATGAACCAGTCGAACCGAGACATGCGTTGCACTGCTGTTGACTGACAAGGCCAATATACTCAACCCTTCACAGGTTTTAGCTCTGAACTGGAAAGAACAAAAAAAATAAATAAAAACAAAAGTACGTGGTGGGGCTGCATTCAAGCCAAGCTGGTGGAGTCAATTGTCATGTGCATGCAACATTAAACAAGGGGAACATCTGGAAAGGAGTATAATGATCATTAATAGAGCTATAAGTAGAACTACATGTGCCCTCGAAATGGTGTAGGGTCCAAACAAGGTGTTTTGCATAGTGCGGTGGCGTCTCTGTGCCATTTCTTTGGTTTCCAATAAAAGTCGGTGGGTTTTTATTATGGAATGACATCACTGGAGATGTGAGAAGAGCTAATGACTTTTGACCCTGCATGTGTGTAGCGACATATGCTCTTAGATAAGTCGGTTCTGAGTGAACTCTCACATTCATATAGGCTATTATCTGTCAAGGCTCAGCTTTACATTGCAGCTGAACTTGAACAAAGACAAATATGCTCAACTATGGCTCAACGAAAAGGCCTACCTAAAGGAACAGTTGACCAAAAAAGTAAAAACCATTTACTTTTACTCAATCTTGTCATTCCAAACCAGTATGTATTTCTCCTGTGTAACGCAAAAGATGGCATACTGGAAAAATGTTGTCCATAATTAGGGGCTTTCGCACCAGAGGAACCTTTTCATAGTTCTATTGGTTCCACTATTGGTGGAAGTAATCGCTTTTTGGTGTTTCCGCACCACAGGAACTAGAAATGTATTTAGTTCTAAGAACTCCATTTGGAGGAACTAAATTAGCTCCTACTTCAGAGTAGTGTTTAAAACAGTTATATAGGAACTATCAGTGACGTACAGTAAGTGAATGCTGATTGGACAAACGCATTCAAAATACGGGCTACCCTGCATTTTTAGAAAGACATGTAAAAATATTTACTTCACGCAAGGAGTTTAATTTAGTTAATCTGAAAATTTAGTCAGATTTTCATGCTCTTTCAATAGTGTAAACTCTGCATTTACATTACATCTCCGTTATCACGAAACCCGCAACACACAACAAAAACCACTCCAATCAGGGCGTTCTCCATTCTCTGGTTATTGATGATCAAAAATGCCGTGAATAAAGACGTCACTGTTGGCCATTTTAGTGTTCCTGCTGCCGGTGCAAATGTAACCAGGAAAACAGCCCGAAGGGGAAATTGGTTCTCTAGGAACGACTCTGCTGGCTAGTTCTTAGAACTGAGTTCCTAGAACTATGCGGTGTGAAAGCCCCAATTGTCCATACAATAAATGTTGTTCAAAATTTGGGACCAAATTCCATTTTGAAAGCCATTGACTTCCACTGAATGTCCATTCTTAATCTCTTTCATTTTCCACAAAATAAAAATTCGTACAGGGTATGAGGATATGAGGGTGAGTAAATGAAAATTTTCTTTGTTATTCCTCAGGTTTAGAGAACATTGGTAATATAGTTGGATGTAGTGGTAGTAATGAAAAAAAGCTTAACTCAGTCTCCAAGTGAGGAGATAGTATCTAACAAGAAGGACATCTGGAATGTTCCCAACAATATGATAGCGTCCCCCATAAGGGTTTCCATCCAATACCGTCTCAGGAAGACAACTTTTCATCTTCAAGACTAGACCATACAGACTACTGCAAGTTCTTTTCTTCTCCACAGTCATAAGAGTTCACTGTTCACTTTAAATGGCCTCTGCCTTGTTTTGTGTTTGCTCCTTCTTGCTTGACGCCATGAAATGTATTAAAATGCATGAGCTTCTCTTTGCCATTTCAAACAGAGCTGATTGCTCGCAAAGACCACAAATGCACACATGGCAATGCACGGACCCCCTCAGACTGAATCTCATTGTTTATGAGTGGGAAAGCAAAATATCCTCCGGCAGTATTTGGCTAGAGACTCACAGTGCTGACCTAAATGGGGGCATTAACGAGAATTAGCACTTAGGTGACTTATAGAAACAACTCCAGATTTGGTTTGGTAAGGGTCACTACAGGTGACAGCGATGGGGAGACTTGAGCCGTACAGAGGCTGGAGAACCGGTTCTGAATTTAAAAAAGGTAAAAAAGAGGTTTGTTCTGTTCAACAGACCATAAAGGATGAATGTTTAGGCAAAGCTGAGGGTAAACAGAAGAATCTCCTCATCAGAAATGCCAAGACAAATGAAGGACAAAGAGGCTTCTGAAAAGAGAAAATACACACATAGCCTTCTCATCATGTTCTTGCCCCTTTGTTGGTCCAAGTACTAAAGTTGTTGGGTTAAAATGAAATGTATTTAACCTCTGGGAAGGTCAGGTGAGCGTTTTTCCTGAACATTCCCAACATGGATTTGACAGCACAGCACCCAAAAAAGCATTACCGCCCTTTATATTCCATTATTTCAATGATTTACTTGAATTCAAAAGGTATTAGTTTCAGCATCAATGTCAAGAATTTTTTTTGTTAATGAAGCAAGAAGTAGTCTGCAAATTCTCCTGGTGTGGCTCCAGAAATTTTCTTGGACCTCATCAAGAAATCAACACATACCAATCATAATTTGCAAGTTTGTTCTGGCCACTCGTTGTCTGTAGGAAAGCAATGAGATCTGGAGATGACTGAATCCCAGTTCAGGGAGAAAAATAGCCTCAGGGATAACAGTTTAGAAGGGAGGGGTCTTGCTTCTGAGGAAAAAAAGGAAACAAGGGTAAAGAGCAGCTTACTTGCGTGTGGCGTATTGGTACATTTTACCAACAGTGATCTTCAACAGCAAACCACTGGCACTTCTCACGCACGCATACACAAGTTTAATTCTCTCACACCATGGCACGACTTCATCCATCAGTTGGTACACAGATGTGCGATTTTCCAACATGTGTATTTTAGTAAATAGCAGCTTCAGTTTGGCACAAAGTCTGGTTTAAATCAAGAGGTGGCCGAACTTGTCTTCTCTAGAGATTTAAATGGTATCAAGCTAAACGAACTAGCATGGAAAACCCTCTGTGGCCCATGTCAATCCTCTCTCGGTACTCTCGGTCTGGGGTTTGAAGGTGTTGTGGGCTCAAGCTATGAAGTGTGAAAGGAAAAAGAATGTCAAACAGACAAGGTCTTCATTAATCAACCCCTCCTCAACGCCTGTCTTGAGGGCTTGTTGATAGTACGGTGCGTAAAGGACCACTATTTTTAACAGAACGTCACACAGAGCTCATATTTTCCAACATACCATTAGTCTGTCAAAGCCACAACTTAGCCATTGTTATTTCTAAAGGAGGCCATCAGGAGAAGTTCTACATTGTTATGATCTCATGCATGTCTGCTTTGAGACTGCTTTCAGTGACTGCCAAGTACAGGAATTTTTTTTTTTTAATTTAATAAATGTATTTTTGAATAAATAAAATAAATTGCTGTTGAAATGTATATCTTTGAGACCACGATTACCAGGTTCAGGGAAAACTAAACTAAACTAAAAAATGAATACAAATGAATAAATAAAATAAATCATTTTTGAGATGTATTGCTTTGAGACCATTTTCAGCAACAGCCCAGTACAGGACAATAAATAAATAAAATAAATAAATAAATAAACACATACATAAACTCTTCTGGCTGACCTGGTAAAAGAAAAAATACAATAAATGGCTGTTTACAGTTAATACAATTAATTCAATAACATTATTAAATTGAAAAATGACAGAATACAATAATAATAATAATAAAAATAAAACTATCATTTTGTCTGTAAATAAAGTTATTTACTGCTTGAATGTTTAAGAACGGCAAAGACAAGATGAGATTGTGCTGCGAAGTGTCAGGGCAATGAAAAACCTTTTCAGAATTCACGGCTTGCCTTTTCCATGGAATGTTTGCTCTAGGCTTCTACAGGGAGTTCCTCAATGAATCCAACACTCACAGGACTCTCACAAGATAAGATAAGCCAGAATTTAACACAGCCCATCAGAGGCCCTACAGGATACATGGATATACATATCAGTGTTAAGAAAATACACTGTCTGAGCAATTTGCAGTTGGACTGATAAATCTGACATTTTAAAGCTAGGGAGCCAAACATTTCCCTTCACTAGGCACTTCTCTAGCAGTCCCACTTCTCTAACGACCCCTTTAGTGACCAGAGGGTCAGTTGGATTGTCAAGTGATACACCTTTCGCTTCAGCCTGAGGATATTCCCATACTCTGACAACCATGCCGAGTTTGTTGTTGATAGATAGAAGGATCTCCTGGAGCATCACAATACAAACAATAGGCTTGTCAGTGGCTTCCTCATACAAGTGGCAAATGGCATGCTGCCACTTGACAAACTATTTAACTACAGAAGTATGGAAACTTATACTTACAGGATGAGTGCAAACAAATGTCTTAAACTGAAATTTCTTAACATTAAATTATAATATTAACACAACAGTTAATCAGTAAAAAAAAAAAAAAATGAAGCCCGGTTCCGACCTGATAAAAAAATAAAAAGGGTGGGTGCAAACAAGGTGGAAATTGACAGTAAATTTTGTAAACATTCTAGAAATTTTGGAAACTTTCCAGGATTTTTTGGAATCTTCCAGGGATTTTTGTGAAATTTTCCACCCTTTTGCAACCCTAATCTTTTTCTCCCAATTGCGAGTTTATATCTCGCAATTCGGACTTTTTCTTCTCAGAATTGTGAGATATAAACTTCAGATTTCGAGTCGAATCCAGTTCCTGAGGGGAAAAAAGACTGATATTTTCTCAGAAATGCGAGTTTCTCTCTCACATTCTGACTTAACTTGCAATATTGGCTTTTTTTCTCAGAATTGCGTGATATAAGCTCGCAATTGTGAGTTAAGTCAGAATTGCGAGATATAAACTTTAAAAAAAGGCTTTATATCTCGTAATCCTGACTTTATTTCTCGCATTTGGGAGTTTATGTCCAGCAATTCTGACTTTTTCCCCTCGCAATTCTAACTTAACTCCCAATTCAGAGTTCATATCGCGCAATTCTGAGAAAAGACAGAATTTCAAGTTTATATCTCACAATTCAGGCTTCATAATGCGCAATTGTGAGCTTATATCACAATTCGGAGAAAAGAAGTCAGAAAAAATAAGTTTGCAAAAAAATATCGAAACAATAACCTGTTTTTTATTTAGTGGTGGAAATGGGCTTCCATAAATTCTGTAGACAATTAAAAAAAAAATAGTTCTGCATTCAAATGCTTCAAAGTTTGCACTGAAACAACAGCACTATATCATGTGCGTAGACTTGATGATGGGTTCCTACCCAGTCTACATGCATGCTTCAGTTTTATAAGACAAAGCTGTGGTAGGCCCAGCATTCATGAGGAGCGGAGACCAAATGTGCATTCGATTGATTGTTTGCATCCCTGAACCTCTTTGCTAGAAATTGCCCTCACCAAAGCCCCTGCTCATAATGAAGAGCAGACTTTATTTGTAGTATAACAGGCCCTGCCATCTTTTGCAGACCAGTGTAAGGGATTTTGCACCCCCAGGCTCTGGAAAATGAAATTATGGAAAGATTTCAATTCCTTCCATGTTAGACAGAGTATGATGGGCTAATTTTGGGAGTGGCAGCACAATAGGAGATGCTTCTTGAAGGAATGGTGAGTTAAAAGGGGGACTGCTCACTTAGTTAAATTGAGCGTGCCTCATCCTTCAGGAGTCTGTGTTTACGGAAGAACAAATGAAAGCATCTCACAGTTAGTGCTCAGGAATCCCATAAGCTCCTCCAGACGTACCATTCCTACAGTAGAGCTGGAAAATATTATTTAATCATATATTAGAAAGCGGTGAAATTAAGATATTAATCTTAAATTGTAATTGAAGCACTCTTGCCAGATCTGATCTGCATACAATGCAAGCTGGAACACAACATAAAAAAAATTTGTAATAAAAAAATAAAATAAAAATATGCTAGAGCACTGCTTTTTTCTGCTCAGCTATTATAAAGTATTTATCTTGGCAAATATTTCATATCAGACATCACCGGTTGATGTTTCTGCTTTTCAATGCTTAATAAAGTTTCAAAGACAACAATGTTATATGGCAACCTTGCAGCATTTTCATGCTCTGTTCAAATCATTAAATGTACTCCGTTTCAGGTATTTTTTTTTTAAGTTGCTGTAGTGATGAAAATTGCAAAGCATCAAAGCACTTATGCTTCTGAGTTGCTCTGATCTATCAACCAGAAAAATATGTAGAGGCAACTTCAAAGGACACATTTCTGTGAGGGGGCCAGTCATATAATGTCACTTCATTTGTTCCTGGACCTAAGGTAAAAGATACTTTCATTCCTGCATGAAAATTGGTTTTATGAAGAAATAATTTCACAGGGAAATTATGACAAGCACCAATATCCTCACCTCTTTATCATGTAAGCAATAAAAATGTCTTGTATAATCAAGCGTTTAAACATCAGCCTTGAAGACTACTCTATATACAATAAAGTCATAATACTGTTTATTCAGATTCAACAAGTTTGGAAAAATGTTAATCGGTATTTTAGTCACCGCATTAGTCAACATGAAAGCAAAATTGTCACCCACTTTCAGCTGATATTGAAAGGGACACTTAATTACTCTTCAAACTTAAACTGTATTTGAGCTTGGCCTGCTAATACCACTCAATTTCAAAATTCAGAAAAAATAAATAAATAATAATTATTAACAAAAATACTATCATTTAAAGCAAAGTGAACCACAGTAGAAAGAGCAGGCCACAGTTCCACATTTCAGTTGCAGAAAACAGAAGATCAAAGGCGCAGAGGGAGATTTAGAACCCCTCATTTCAGGTCAGGCTAATTTCAAAAGCCTTAAAGTTGGAATGTTAAATTGTGGGTCGGCAACCAATTCACACCCTTTTGGTTGGACTGCAAAAGGCTTCCAGCTGAAGCCAGTTACAATAACACATGCCGCTAGAACCAGACCAACTGAGCCCTGCTGGAAATGGCAGGAATCCTCACATTTACAGACTCTGCTTGCCAAGATTATACAATTTTGCCATGTCTACTTAATGAAGGAAACTAGAGTAACTCTGTTCAGTGGATGAAACCTGCAGAGAAAGGCAGAGAGACAAGAGGGAAGACAGAAAGAGACTGCCTTGCAGGGCTAGAAATGGGAAATTAAGAATGCATTTTAATATACGATACATCAGCAGGCTCTGATTGACGGGTTCAGTTCAGTCTAGTCCAAGAAAACCCAATAGGAAACCGTTTGGGCCTATAAGCATAAGAGTCTTGCACTTTTAAAGGGATAGTTCACCCAAAAATGAAAATTCTATCATTAATTACTTACCCTCATGTTATTCCAATGAAATCAGACCGCTTTCTTTCCCTGCATAGACAGCAATGCAACTACCACATTCAAGGCCCAGAAATGTAGTAAGGACATTGCTTTAAAAAAACCCCCCAAAAAACCCCGTATTCTTGTAGCTTCATAAAATTAGGTTTGAACCACTTATGTCACATGGACTATTTTAACACTGTCCTTACTACGTTTCTGGGCCCTTGCATTGCCTCATGCGAAAGCCCTCAGATTTCATCACAAATATGTCAATTACTGTTCCGAAGATGAACGAAGGTCTTACAGGTTTGGAATGACATGATGTTGAGTTCATTAGGTGACAAATTTTCATTTTTGGGTGAACTAGCCCTTTAAGAGCAAGGAGGGTCAAACAAATGTTAAACATACATCTTAGTCGCATGTTGTATCAATTACAAACGCCTCAAGAAAGGCCTAATTATAGCAGAAGTGTGATTTTACAACAACGATGCAGCCTTATGTGCTTCTTTTTTTTATTAGCAAATTCTCAACAACAAAAAAAAAAAAAACAGCAACTTAAATTCACTTACAAATTTTGATTATGAATACATACAAGTTTACATGGGAACCCATGGTGATTTAGCCTTCTAAGTTGGCCTACAAATTGATACCATTAATGAAAAGCTCTATTCTGAGGTTGTTTATAAATGCCATTCACAAAACTAGCAGAAAAGGTACTAAAAAACATTGCCAGAACATTGTGTATGTCTCAAAGAATTGAATGATGGGTGCAGCAAAAATTCAAATGAAATTTGTGCATGCATCGGTAAATCCATCAACAGCCTTATTTGGCAATGAACAGCTACAATTATTTAAGATTATATAAGTGTGTTACAATGCAACAAGGGCAAGAAAAAAACCTGACAGTTGTAAGTCCAGTCAGAGATCACAGTAAGTTTTTTTGGGTTTTTTTTTGTTGATATTTTAGCTTCTGTTGCCTTTGATCAAGATTGGTTTCATCTGCTCACTTTCCAAGCTCAGTAGTCATTGAGAAAAAAGATAGACCAAAGCAAAAACAAGCCATTTAATGTTTTGTCCAATGTTTGGAAAGTGTCTAATCTCCAGTCAGGTAACTTAATAACTTTACGCATTGTAATTCAAGGAATCACAACTGGGTTGTGCTGCTTCACATTTGAAGTATAACTCACTTTTTTTTGGTGGCCTTTAATCTTCAGAAAATATCTTTACTCATGGATGACTGTATAAAATTGGTTTATATCTGGGATACAACAGAAATTGTTTTCCAGAGTTTTACCCACTAAAAACCACATACAAGGCCCATATAGACCACTCCAAGTACATTCGATTTAAAAGTAGTGTCTTAAGTGAAAGTCCAGTATTGCAGTAATAATGTTGAACTAACTGACTGAATAAATTGCAAGTTCTCTAAAACATACAGCAAATTAAGGGATAAAAGTCTCCCAGCACTCACTAAAAAGGTTTGGTTGCTATGTGATTAAAGCATAGACAATCAAAATAAAGTATGTAATGTTTTTAACTTATATGAGACTTGCCAGTTTTCAGAGCAATAACCACACCAAAAGCATTACCCACGTCATGTACGGCCATATTTTCCCATAAGTGATAACAGAAAGTCTGCCAGAACAATGAAGGCGGGATTTCGAGGGGCAGAGTTGTGTTGGCTTCAGATGTTTCCCCTCGGGACCATCACTGCCAATTCACTCTGCTTCACATTGTTATGCATCCAAGTGGGGGGTCAGTGTCAAGAGACGCGCACCCACCCATTAGGTCTCCATACCACAACACAACAGGCTGCAATTCAGACTGATTCTGTCTCGAGGCAGTCAGGACCTACTAAATACAAAGCCAGTCAGGGACTGTAATGACAGTTGAGATGTGATCCTTCAGAGTTTCTTTGAGCTCCGTGGTGGAGGGTGAGATCAGCATTCCAGATGCCATTTATTGACCCTCGGGATTGTTAATCAAACACGTTCACCACAAAAGATAGTGTAAGATATCATCGAAACCACATCAAAACACCAACAAAGAACCACACTGTTATACATATGACATCACAATATGATTCCAGTTAGCCTTAATGTGTGATGTACAGTGAACAAATTTGTTGAATAAAAAGCGTGCCCATAATTTGAAGATGAAGTGGCTGCATGTGTCAGAGAGGAAAACAAACAAGGTGAGCATTTACAGAACACGAAGAATTCGGTTTAACAGAAGAGAGAGAGAGAGAGCACAAGTGAGCTGCATAAAAATGGTAATAATGATTTTATTTGCAAAGCTAATGCAGGAAACACCAGGTTTATTTGGTTTTAACAAAGCCATGGTAAGAGTAGACACAACTTAATAAAACAACACTAAATACATGCTGTCCAAGTACACCCACAATGCCTTTCTGCATGCTAGTGGAGGGCTCGCAATAAGAATACATGTTCTGCATAACATATTTGCAGTTGATGATACTAATTCCATCAAAAAGCTTGCTCCTTTAAAAAAAATATTTCTGATGATTAAACAACTGCTTAGGATACTTGGTGAATCTTTGTAACTTGTAAACAAACTGCATGGTGATCATTGGCTGTCATACACCAATGCATTTTGCCTCTCCTTTAGAACAATTCATTTTTATTTCTTCCAGAATGTGTCCATACATGATCTCATGTGAGTCCCTGGCATAAATACACTTGTCACAACATCCAAGACATTCACAACACATCTGGTATCAGTTCTCAAACGTAACACTGGATGAGAAAGTCATCCAATTCAAATTGGAGGTGAAATACCCAGGAAATCCTAGATCAATGAAAGACTTCAGACGGAGTTATTCTGAAAACACATGTATTTGAGTAAGGAAGAAGTTTTAATGATGTTCAATCAAAAGATCTTAGGGTCAAAGCAAGGAAAAAGATTTCAATCCAACAGTGCACTTCCATCTGTGCTATATTATAATTACACATAGTAATGGATAGACATTTGTGCATTATGACATACTAACAGGCATCTTCAGCAAACCTAAACCAAATGACCCGTGGAATGTGCAATGAGCAAACGGTTTTAACAATATGCAATTAAAATTTTGCTTTTTTACAAAGTTGATCTCCAGCTCACTCAAAAATGAACCCAGCTATCAAAAATATATTCTAAGATAGTTCTGCTAATGTTCCCGTTAAAGGGTTAGTTCACCCAAAAATGACAATTCTGTCATTTAATTCTCACCCGCTAGTGTTCCAAACACGTTCACCTGTCATTCAATCTCGTAACTACAATTAAGACATTTTTAGAGTAGGATTAATGAGACATTGAGGCCACGTTTTTATCCTTGGCCTCACCTAGTAATTGCGTAATCTTTAAAACGAACCCATCTCTTGACGTCGTGCGTCACATTTGACATCGACGAACAATAGCACATACAGGGTTACTATGATTAAGACAATACTCTGATTAAGAATCTACCATGTAAACAGATTTTTGATTACCTTAATCCGGCTAAAGTCATAATCGAAGTAAACAGAAATCGAATTAAGACATGTGGAGTATTCCTATTTTAGTCGCATTACTGAAGTGCCGAATAGACATGTAAACACCTTAATCCCATTAGTACCGTCTTGTAGGACTTTCCCAGCATTTTGCGGCAGGATACACACACGGCAGTGCTCAACCGTTTGACTGCAAATAAAAGAGCCTCAGCACCGCCGTTGTCTGTATGCACGTACAAATAATTAACTGTCACTTGAAGCTTTTAATAAAATAAAAATGAATCACCGCAAAACTGGTACATGGCATCATCACGAAGACAAACTACGTTTATTAACGGGAAATTCTATGGACGTCGGATGGCGTCACGTGGGGACGTAATGACGTGTGCCATTAAGCCTAGACCTAGGTGTACTTACCTTTAAAAACTGAACATAAGACTAGCTAAAAGCAACTTGTAAACCCCATAATATTGCTTTATTTAGAAGTAAGTAAATAATTAGATTACTGATTCCATGGTAGAACGTCGTCATATGTTTCAACTGCAATGGTGGATTAAGCTGACTGTTTGAATTATATCCGCGATTTCTGTTCTCCCGTGCACGGCTTCCGATACGTTATTATTTTCGTTAGTTTTGTTTTCTTTGCGCACAAAAGTATTCTCATAGCATGGCCAAATGGACGATTTTTAAAGATGGTCTTACTACCATTCGAAACACTCTCTGTCTTTGTGTATACGATGTTCCAGATATGTCCACCACCCCTCCTTTGGTTTGTTCTCCCTTATCTCTCTCCTCGTCTATATCACGAACGCTTCTCTCTTAAGCCCGCCCTTTCTGTATCCAGCTCTCTCGCTTGATATCAGCGTTTTAAATATGTCCTTAATGCTAGGTACTGCATGCTTGAATGGATTAACATTATCTGTCCGGTCTTGGTTGCAAATGTCCCAATAGGTACCTGATAGCTAGGAATGATGTTTGTGAGACGACTCTGGAATTCAGCGTTCCGCGATTCTTCGGCAAAAATTCTTCTCCTCGTATGTCCATGTCTTTTCTTGTAACGGTGTTGGCCATTCTGTATAATAAACACCTGTTGCGTTGGCCAAAGATCCTACGTGTTATGTTATTCAACCTCCTCATTGGTTAAGAGGGTGAACTTCCCCTCGCATATTCCCTATATACTATCTGTATTTCTATAATACATTGAAGTATTGAGATGACATTTGAATGTGTGTTTTGCTACTGTCCCGCCGTCTATCTACCTTAAGTAACGGAGAATTCTTAAGGTGGAAGAGAATTTACTGAGGACCAAAGTTTGTTATTCTTTATTACCAAATGGTGGCGGAGTCGTCCTCGGGAATTCTAAAAAAGGACAGTAAGAAATTTTATTGTTATCTTCCTGTGGGGTAAACAAGTTGAAATTTATCCTCGTTTGCAATTTGATTTTGTCATATTGTGTCATATTTTTCCTCACATTTTATATGTGGGACGAAGAGTGGAAGCTTTCCGTTTAACCTATCTATTTAAGAAATAGAGTAGTGGTGAAAATTATAATTGATCACTCTTGCCGTGAAGGGTTCTCGGTCTTTTAAGTGATTTCATGAATAATACAGAATTTAAAGTTTTCTTTTGGCCAAAAATATCAAAAAAGTTAATATAAGACCGCTGTCTCTATTTTGTGTTTTGTTTGGACATTCTATATTTGTGAAAAGTGCACTAAAATTGACGATACATCTTTGATCTCCGATGGGGCAGGTGATCTCCAAACCTATTCTTGGCGAGTTGCAAAGGGATTGGATGTACAGAAACAATAAAGGGTTTTAATACTGAACCGTATTTGAGTAATTTGGTTGGTTGGTCAGAAGGCAAAGTACAATTAGGTCCGTTTCCTCGTGATGGCTCGTTCAAGGATAAAGATATGAAGGCAGCTAAATTGATGGTACAGGACTGCTGGGGTGATCTGTTTTGGGATGATGAGTATATGAAACAGTCATATACTGTGTGGGGGGAAAAAAATTAAACCTTATTGGTATAAAGGGCCAGATCAGGTTAAAACGGCTGATAAAAAATCTTTTTTTTCTAATGTCCCATTTTGACTCTCCCAGCTCGGCTCCGCCTCTGTATGATACTGTTGGAAAGCCTGAACAATAAAAATTAACCCCTAATCGTCTGTACACGTATTGCGACTGATTTATACCCATTTGTTCAGATTCCAGACGGGTTTAAAATAACCCCGCTGGCAATGTCGGATGGTGTCGCGATTGCTAAAGATTTGCCATATCCTTTACGGTGTCCGCATCAATATTTGTCTGTATTGAAGCGTTTAACCGCGTATAGTCAATTGACTGGGCGTGATTATCGTTTCATTTTGACTAAAACACTGCCGCCGGAAATTACAGAGGAAGAATTGATTGCAGAGGTTGATGTTTTGAGTCCTAAACGGGATGCGCCGCTATCTCGCCACGGTGCTTTATCAAAAGGAGATAAATCATTAGATCTGTCACAATCAAAATCTTTCCGAACGTTGCAAATATTTGATTCGGAGGACGATGAAGATGATGCGTGGTTTTGGGCTGATGTGGAAAAGCTAAAAGATTTTTTGCAGACAATTGAACTGCTTTTCTGTGAAGTGTCTTCGGCCAAGCAGATTTTTGTCGCATGCTCAAACCGAACAGAAAGCGGGCATTCGAAAATCCTGTTGCCATTTTTGTCAATCGATTTAACATGCTTGGACTGAAGAACCGGGCCATTCCATTAGATCACACGTCTCCTTTGCTTGTCAATACGTTTTTTGTGAAATACATGCAAACAGAAATACGCTCAATTGTTCTTTTGACAACTTCTGAATATAACCTATTTTTCTGTTGACCGCTGTGTCTCGGAGACTGCGTGATCCTTTCCACCGCGGGGGCCTTTTGGACAGGCCCCGAGGAAACTTACCGCAAGAATGCAGCTTACTAACTGTTGGTCAATAGGCACGTTTCAAATCAGGTGGTCACAGGTTCCAAATTCCTGTTATTTTGATTGCTTGCGGGCCACTTCGCTAACTGCTTGTATGAAAAAGCGGATCAAAAGCAAAAGAGGTTGGTTTGCGGCTTCCATGAGCGGCACAGACTATGCTTTGCGCACAAGAGGCAACAAACGAAAGACCGAATGTACCCCCACAAGTGGAAGCGTCCGCCGTTGACTGGATGCCCACAGAGTTCAGAGCCCTTGTCTGATGAAGATTCCTGATTTTGTTACATACCCGAATAACATCGCCTGTCTTATCCCCTAGATGTTCTTGGAATCGGAAATTGACAGTAAACCGATTTTTCCTGTTTGACACTGGTGCCTCTTCTCCACAAAGTAAATCAAACAACACGAAAAAGAAGGCTAACTCTTACAAGGAAAACTATTAACTCTGAATGGGAATTTCTGCTGCCCTGTACGTTGTGAAATGACACCAACTTTATCTGTAACTTCTAAAGACAATCCTTCTTTGTTTAAGATGCACGCATTTGCAATAATACTTGATGCTCCATTTTGCCTTTTAGGTAGAGGTTTGCAGTATAAATTGGGTGCTCATATTACATTTAAGAATAATTCTCTGCAACTCATGTTTCTTTCTGTCTATTCTCTGACTGTTGAGACAGGAAGTGCGACCACTGAGGCTGAGGTTGCAACTGCAGCCTTACCGGAAAAGGGGATGTCAACCCTCGCTTGTGGGCGAAGCATAAGGATGATGCGGGCCTCATAGATGTCTGCCCTTATGCGGCTACTCTGACCAGAGGCACACCAGTTTTTTGTAAACAATACCCTCTCTCAAAAGAAAAATCGATGGGATTCGGCCTATTATCGAAAATTTGCTGGCACAAGGCATTCTGATCAAGACTCACTCTCCCTACAATACACCGATCAATCCAATTAGAAAAGCGAATGGTTCCTGGCGATTAACTCAGGATCTTAGAAAGATTAATGACATATTTAAACCATTGGCTCCTATTGTACCTGATGTGCACACAATACTGAATTCTATTCCTAGTTCCCATGCCTATTTCACAGTTATTGATCTATGCTCTGCATTCTTTTCCATTCCTGTAGATCCTGTCTCGCAGCCGCTGTTCGCTTTCACCTTTGACCATGCTCAACTTAGCTGGTCTAGACTTCCTCAGGGCCTGAGATTCTCCGGCTGTGTTCGCCGCCGTAGTGCACGCAACATTAGCGGATGCTCAGCTCCCTCCTGATACCTGTCTGCTACAATACGCGGACGACATCCTCGTTACTGGTGCCTCTGCGGACCAGTGTGCTGCTGCCTCTAGCATCGTCTGCAACATCCTGGCGGAGGCTGGGTTCAAAGCATCAAGAGAAAAGTTTCAGTGGGTTCAGAGGAGGGTGGATTGCCTCGGACATGAATTGTCGCAAGGTATAATAAAACTGTCTGCTGATCGTATCAAGGCCATTGCTACGTACAAACGGCCCTCCAAGATGAAGCTAATGCAAAGCTTCCTGGGCTTTGTGAACTATTGCAGAGCGTGGGTGCCGATCTGTTCCATGTATGACAAAATCTTGATAGCAGCCACCGTGCAGGACTCTGATGACTTTGCATGGACAGCAGAAATGGACCACACATTCAGACGTTTGAAAGCATCCTTGACAAGGCCACCTGGCCTTGGCCTACCGAAATATACAACTGAATTTCATTTGTACGTGCACGAAGGTGGGGTAACAGCCGCCGCAATCTTGGCCCAGGGGCACGGGGGCATTTATCGCCCAGTAGAGTTTTTGTCTAAAACCTTAGACTCGGTGGTTAGAGGGCTTCCAGCCTGTCTGCGCGCTGTGGCTGCAGCGGCGATCATGGTGCAGGATGCAGAACGTATAGTGTTGTCACATCCACTCATAGTGCACTCCTCTCATCAGGTAGGAGCTATTATGCACAACATTTCTACGCAGCATATGACTGCTCAACGACGTTCGGGCTATGAAGCAATATTATTAGCTACTGCTAATTTAACATTGAAACCAACTTCCGTAGTTCATGGCCCAACCTTGTGTTTGCATAAGTTGTTATTGCAGGGTGGATTTGAGGACAGCGATCATGACTGCCTAGCCTGGATTCATAATTCGACGGCTTGCAGGCTAGATGTGTCCGCATCTGTCCTGGAGGTGGGGAAACATTGGTATGTAGATGGATCATGCTATAAACCAAATGATAATGAATACTGGTGTGGGTATTCGATTGTTGAATTACCTGACTGTGTCATAGAGGCCTATTCTCTGCCATATAAATCAACACAAGTGGCAGAATTAATTGCGTTAAGAGCTTGTCAATTGGCAAAAGATCAGTGTATCAATATATATATACACCGATTCAAAATATGCACATGGAATTGTACGTGATTTTGCCAAACTGTGGGAAGAAATGGATTTTAAGAGTTCAGAAGGAAAACCCATATCCCACCACAGTGTTGTGGCTGAACTGATTCATGCAGCACAGTTACCGTCAAAATTGGCTGTGATAAAAGTAACTGGGCATGCATCAGGAGAGTCAGAAGAGGCAAGGGGAAATAGACTTGCAGACGAAGTAGCTAAATGGGCAGCTAGAGATGTCCTATCAAGTCCACATGTTGACAAAGCAGGCACAGAGGTGCCCATGATGTCCTTTGTGTTGACTAATGATTTGGATATTAAACTATTACAGGCAAACCCCACTCAAAGTGATCTAAACCACCGGGCAGCGAATGAGGCAAAACCGGATAAAGCAGGTATTTTGAGAGATAAGCAGGGCAGGATTGCTCTGCCAGCCTCTATCATTGTTATGCTATGCAAACACTATCATGGTGTCTCACATGTGTCAAAAGAGAAAGTGATTCAAAATTTGAATCAATCGTATTGTATAGCAAATGTAAGAAAAAATACTTTGTTGTTATTAGATGCTTGTTTGATCTGTGTTAAGACCAATCGACATAAAGCTAGTAAACATGATTCTCTTACACACCCGGAACTGCCATTTCAGCATTTACAAATAGACTTTACACACATGCCTCCTTGTGGAAATCACACATATTTGCTTGTGATAGTGGACCGTTTCTCCAAATGGTCTGAGGCTTTCCCGTGTGGAAGAGAAAATGCACAGACTGTAGTGAAGGTACTTGCTAAGGAGATTATACCTCGTTTTGGTATACCAACGGTTATAGAAAGCGATAATGGTACACCGTTTACCTCCAAGGTTACCCAGTTGCTAGCTAAAGAGCTAGATATTTACTGGCATCTGAACATACCCTATCATCCCCAGTCGTGTTCGGTAGCGGATCGTTTGAATCAAACGATAAAAGATCGGATTACGAAAGCATGCATGGAGACAGGTTGAAATTGGGTCGACGTACTACCTGCAGTGTTGTCAGAAATAAGAATGTCCCCCTCATCGGCAACAAAGATGTCTCCATTTGAAATACTAATGGGCAGACCGTTCCCCACCCCGTGGGTTAAGGGTCGTGCTGGTAATCTCTCCACAGGTGACATGGAGGTGATCATCGCGGATTACGTGGATTCCCTGGTCAAAACTTTAAATAGCATAAATGGTGATGTTTCTCTCTCTCTCCCTCTCCCTGCAGATAAGCCGACTCATTCTTTTGCTCCAGGCCAACAGGTGTTGATAAAGTGCCTGAAGCCTCCAAAGCTCGGAGAGCCAAAGTATTTTGGACCTGCGACTGTCATCGCTGTGATGCGGACAGGGGTGCTGACTGATTTCCAGCCACAGTGGATCCATGCAAGCAGGCTAAAGGCGGCTCCGGAGACAGGAGGGGATCTGTGATCGTATCTGGAGCTGGATCGAGTTCGAGGAGCTGAGAGAGGAGTCGAGGTGCGGAAGGGGCGGAAGGAGAAGCAAGAGTTTACAATCATCATTCCTGATAGTTGTGGGGCCATGGGTATTAGACAATGATATACCTGGTCAGTCTGATAAGTGTGTTTACTTGTACTCACACTTTTATAAGTACAGGTAATGAATGTGGCTTGGGCATGATGATACACCCCATCCCTATGCCACGAATATGTGGTGGAGATTTGCTAACTATACGGCAAAGGCCGAAGGGAAAAAGGGGTCTTGTTATGTCTGTACAAAAATGCCCCACAGTGCGGTCGGTCCTCGGGTAATTGTTAAAGCCCCACCACCGCAAGATTGGGAATGCATTTCTTTTATTAGTGTTGCAGGCTTGGTTCCTGCTTTGAAGACTTCTGGACAATGGAGGTACAGACAAATGGTACAATATGGTTTATCCCCCAAGTGTTTGTAAGAGTGACAATCGTGAGTTCAAACCCTGACTCATTATTTTGTGTAGAAAGAATTGAAGGAGAACAGAAGTTGGGTGAAATTCCATTGAGCAAGTGTGATCGAGTTTATCAATATTGCCAGATGAAAAGTATTACATGCTGTCATTATTGTCTTTTGAATGGAGGAGAAGTTAAAATAGAGGACATGGGTTGAAATGTATAAAAGAATGATTATATTCCATATTATTATCTATGTATGAGAATGATAAATTTAGGATTAGGGAACTCTGCAGCGAGTGTTTATGTATTCATTGTTTATTTTAAACCAAAGCAGGCAACTGTTAGAAAACACTCTGTCTTGTTAAGAGAATGTTCCAGATATGCCTCACCCCTCCTTTTTTTCCCTCTCTCTCACTCTTCTATATATACACAACGCATTCTTTCTGAATCCCTCCTTCTGTATCCATCTCTCTCTCTTGATATTATGTTTTAAATATGTCTTACTTATATGCGAAGTATGCATGCTTAAATGTATACATTAGCTTCTCTTGGTTCAAATGTCCCAAATAAGGACATGATAGCTAGGAATGAGGTTCGTGATGAAACTCTGAAGACAGTTCAGCATTCTTCGCAAAAGTCTATTCCTAATATGTCCATGGTTTTCTGTACATGTGGCTATTTTATATAAACGCATGTTCTTGGCCAAAGATCCTATATGTGTATTTTATTCATATCCTCATTGGTTAAGAGGGTGAAACTCCCCTCGACATATGCCTATATAATATCTGTATTTCTATGAATAAATTGAAGTATTGAGGATACATTTGACTGTGTGTTTTCTTACTTCCCGGCCGTCTATCTACACTTTAAGTAACTGAGAATTCTTCAAGGTGGCAAAGAGAATTTACTGAGGGACCAAATTGTTATTCTTTATTAACAACCTTTCTTCCGTGAATGCGTTAGTTGCATTGTTGTCTATGCAGGATCAGAAAGCTCTCGGATTTCATTAAAATATCTTAATTTGTGTTCCGAAAATGAATAAAGGTCTTACGGGTTTGGAACAATATGAGGGTGAGTAATTAATGACAATTTCATTTCTGGGTGAATGTCCTCTGAGATTTTAATATGTCCAAGTTTTTTTTAAATGTTTAAAAAACATTTTCTTGGTTATGTGAATGTTAAAGAAAACTTTAAGGGAACTTCCCATTTTATAATTTTGAAAATATCATCAGAATGCTGCTTTTAAAATGTTCTCTGAAACCAGTAGTAACACTTAAAAAGTTAGACGAATGTCCAGCTAAAATGTTTCTGAAAAACATTCCATGAATATATGTTTTCATGTTAACGTTTTGAAAACTTTGAACAAACATTTTTACAAAAAATACTGAAATGTTTGTCACAACTTTGGAAAAAAAACCTTGCCAGAAAATTAGTCAAAGTTCTGAGAACGTTCTCTGTTAGCTGTGAGGTAACACATGCTTCATTGAATAACACTTACGATGCGGAGGAAGAATGAAAATGGCAAAAACAGGTCTCTCCAAAACACAAAGAAAAGCCATTAGTCTTGGCCATGGCACAGGTGTAAATGTTAAGAATGGCAGAATTCAGCACAACTGCTGCCCATGCCTAAGTCACAAACCCCACAGTTTGCGTGCATGGGGCCTGTATTGCTTTATATTGGACTACACACTGTCGTTCTGTTCTCTTGACTTTTATGCAGCTTTACAAATGTTTCCAGACACTTTTACTGTGGCTTTCTGGCTGAGACTCTAAGGCCGGGAGGATGTGCTATTAATTCCATCAAGGGGACAGGCAAAGCACACGCACAAGCTCAGACATTGAACAGAACGCCTAGGAGTTTTAAAAAAGGCCTTCTGATGATCTAAAAAAGAAATCATGCACCATAAACACCCCTTCACCAGACATTTTCATATTTAAAAGCTGGAGAAACGAGAAGCAGAACACTCTACTACTAAACAGCACAGCACGAGCAGACAGAGGGGCACAGATCCAGCGGGACAGTCCACCTGTTATTGTGGTTATGAGACAAAACTGCTCGAGGAGAACAAAGTGGTGGGCTGGAGAATGCTTTAAGAGTCTGGTTTAATGTCAAAGACACTACAAGGCATCTGAAAAGATCATTCGCTCGCTCTTCGCTCACTGGATTTACAGCCCACATGACATCCACTGTTTAATATGCATCGCTCCAAACATCTGGATTCTGTGGTGTGAGGGGAAAAGAAAATGCATTTGAGCTTTTGGCCAAGGAGGCTTTTTATTGTAACAATTAAGAACACTGCTCTGTCATTAATGACCTTAAGTGGAGTGGGATTCATTATTTTTTTAATGATTTATTGGGCCGTGGTTGTTTTTTTAATGCCAGCGGTTGATTTATTTTTATTTTTTTTATTATTAATTAATGCTTTTTTTCCAGAAAGTGTTTTATGTGCTTTAAATCACCATCTGCTTTCTAGTGGACATCTTTATTTTACGATATTTGAACTGCGTGGACAGAAACATAATGCAGGCTTCATTTAACTTAAGCTAAACTTGTCAAAGTTTAAAGGCCAGAGAGAATAACATTAACAGGATTAATGAAAGTGAATAATGAACAATAATAATAAAAAAAAAACCTATAAAAAAGTGGAGCTATATTATGGTTTTTCTGACGTTATATCCTTTGTGTGAGAAACAGAAAACATTTAACATAATAATGAAAATCTTATCCATCCTAATGATCTCGGGAGTGATTCATATAGAGGCAATGTAGAAACATTCTTTTGAGTCATAACTTCAATCAGTCTGTCTGAATAATTTATTCATGAATCAGACCAGTTTCTAAAGTTCAACTCTCTTTATTTTTTTGGTCTGTTGGTCACACAAAGCTACTGTATGATTTCAGAGAGTCATATAGACTCGTTTTATAATGCTTTTATGGTACAGAGATGTCATTTTGAGGATACTGTCCCAATGACAAGCTGTTGTACACCTAAAGGAACAACCTTTACAACATTTTTTTTCTGATTGAGTGCATATTATACATTACATTATACAATTTAAATTATACATTATCATTTTTTCTTTTAGTTTTGCACAGAAGAAAGTCAGCAATATAGGTTTTGGAACATCCTGGGGGTGAATATTTTATCTTATGAATACAATTTCAATTTATTCCAAACCTTAGCAGCAAGAGATAAACAAGTGATCAATAAATCACCTAAAAAAGATAAACAACTGCATTTTAAACACCAGACAAAGGGTTGATCTTGAACTACCTTGATGCAGTGAACTGATAAAATGAAAAGGAAAAGCATTATCATGTTCCTTCATTACTCTTTGCATGCACTGCCAAAATGAGACTGGGAAAAAAATGGCATAAGGGGGCTTGACTTCCCTTAAATAGCCCTTAATTCAAATTGGCTTCCACAATTTATCCTACAACTTTAAAAGCGAGCCATCAAAAACATTTAGCAGACATCCTATATTTACCAGCGACTTTAAGTAACAGGCATTAGCCGAGTGAAAAATATGAACCATTTAATATGCTTCTGCCTCTCCCATAATACTCGAAAGATTCAAGCGTCCCATGCGCGAGCAGTGTGTAAGCAGTAACAGACACCGGTTTAGAAACACCGAAGTGTTTGTTTTCATAGCCTTGGGATAGAGACATCTGATCAGCTCTGTGGGGAGACAGGAGTGGATGGGAGTAAGACACTCCAACTTTTACCACCACATCAATGTATCTCCTCTTCCCTCAAACATATGACCTCCAGTGTTAGTTCAGTTCTGTTTAAACTGGCTGCCCTAATTAACCAGACCGACTACAGGAGAATAACTAGAGGTCTTACTACTGGAGAAAGTACATGATTGAGTGTGAAAACAGGAAAGAAACACAGCAGAGAAAAAAATACTGTGAAATTCAAGTCACAAGTCAAATTTTGTCAGAAACGTGACCCGTTACCTTCCAAATGGAAACTTTCGAGGTACCAATCTCAACAGCAATAGATCATTTGTTTAACATTTCAGCACCAGGTGTTAAAGTAATAGCTCATAACTTTCAAGCCAACCACCAGAAGATTTCACAACCTAATAGGTGAGACAAGCCTCGGCCTTACAGCAGAAGTACTGTTGGAATCTCATAAACACAAACAAGCGTGTTACTCACTGCTGGACTCTCATGTCAAACATTTTCTCGAAAATACGCCCATTTATAAGCCACATTTTACAAACCGAAGTGGTCAGTCAAATTTGTTAGAAAAAAAAAAAATGTAAAATGCTGCCAACAGAAATTTTCACCTGTGTATACAGCATTTGACTTTGGTAGAACTCATTAAATTTGAGGGCAGCTGCAGATTTTCCACAGATCATAAGTTCATCCAGGCGTGTGCCATTTCGATGCCTCGAGGCTGCTTTACCAAGAACCACATCGGATGAAATTCAAGCAAGGGATTTTGCTGACAAACACACTCTTTCACTTTCTCCATCTGTACATTCTTTGTCCTCCACCCATTTCTCATGACCGCTATTCTGTCTGTGAAAATAAGCAAAGTTCCCGTCTCTCACCCCCGTGACCTCACCGACTGACGCTTAAGTACGTGCTGAGCAAGATTGCGGCTGCCGGGCTCAGGTGTCTGCACTCTGCGTCACCCTCCAGATGTGAGCTTCTGTCACAAGGGCTCTATTAATATATGCCGGGCCTGTCAGCCTGGTTTCTGACTCCATCAGCTCATGCATTGTAAAGTCTCCCCGCTCCCCTAAGTCTACTGATATGAACACTTATGCCCGAAACTCTATATTTTGTTTAGGAAATTAGTCTCAAATTAGGGGAGCTCCCAGACATGGTCTGGGGAGGAGAGTGGACCGAGAGGGGTCTGTGACTGTTGCCGCACATCTCGTTCCTGAGGAATCGGACCACGGCAACACCCTTGAAAGCGCTGCCATGCTTTTGAGGAATTTTCATGACTGAGGAAATGCTGACATATTGTGCCTCCGCCAAAATTAATGACATTTTATGTTCTGTGTAATGCACTTGCAAAATGGAGACCATGCTGGCCAATGTAAATGGATGTGATGTTGCGTAGCATATTGTTATAATAACAAAAGTGAATTTAGATATTACGAGTCAACTACACGGAAATGGATTTTCATGTTCAAATTTGTTAAAGATTACATTTAAGTCTTAAAGGGGCAATTGGATGCTACATGCACTTTTACAAGTTGTTTGAACTGAAATGTGTGTTGGCAGTGTGTGTACACAACCACCCTATAATGATAAAAAAAAAAAAAACACTGAGTGGATTTTTATCTCATTAAATCATTTCCCCTTTTTCAAATCGAGCCGATCTCAGATGCCTGTCTGTGTGACGTCACACAGAGCCAGACCCTCCCACGATTGTTGATTGACACTAGCGTTTTACCTTAGACCCACCCTGAGTAAGCTGTCATCAGTCCACCATTGTTTAGAAGCTGGAGCAGATGTAGACAAGTATGTCTCCTAAGCGATTGAGGTGTTTTGTTGTTGGATGTAATAATGAACATAGCAGTCATCATTTACTCCCGACATCTGAGCCGCTGAAGAGACAGTGAATTACCTTTGATTTTGAAGGGAATGTGCCCCCGATCTAAATAAATGTGTCTATGTTCGCACGAATCATTCATGATCCAGCCTCACCTACAGAAGTAGTGAGTATAAGGTTCTTTTATGAATCTTTGCAAATCACCTTTCCTAATATTGTGCTAGTTAGCAAGTTCTGCGGCTAAAGTAAACCGTATCATGAGAACGGCATCCATCACCCCATGGAAGAGAGGGACGGGGTGAGCAGAGCTCATTTGCATTTAAAGGAACATGGATTAAAACCGCTTGCTGAAAACAGAGCTGATTTTGACAGGGTAAAAGGGTGTTGTTTTACACTACCATTGAGAAATTAACCAAAGCATGTTATAGACTTTTCATCAAGACCCTAAAGAACCATATCAACTTGTGCAAAATGAGCATCCAATGACCCCTTTAAATGTAAAACTGGATGCATAAGCCATTAAATATCCAACACGGGATAATAAATGAATGGCTGATATATATCCAGTATCAACAGACAGAATGAATGAACTAATAAACAAATAAACAAACAAACGGCTAATATATATACATTATTGATAGACAGAATGACTAATAATAATTAATACATTTGATATGACGAAATTAAACAAATAAATAAATGCGGATATTATTTTCACGCAACAGACGTCCTAAAAAAAAAAAAAAAAAAAATTATATATATACACATATACATACAAACACAAATATGATAAATAGAGTAACAGTTAAACATATTATACAATATCGCACAATGTGCATAAAATTATGGTGGATGGAACCAGAGTTAACAGTCGAAATTCAGGAGTGACTTGCACACCAAATGTAATACTTGGTGTAAAATATTAAAACCCCAATACTTAAACACCAATACAATCAATATCTCAATCTATTTAGGGCCAGTTTTCTGGATTGTATTGCTTTCAATACAACAGACAAACAATATGAAACATTGCATTTGCAAAAGGAATGCTCAAATGCGTTTGCATAAAAATATAAAGAAAACCATTTCCTTTATCTAAGAATTTACCATTCCAGTAAATGGCCCCTGAGGGAGGTTTATAAACAAAACAGTAAGAGGACGGTGGTGAGTATAGAGATTAGATACATTTCCTACATTCCTCTGTCCCTTCGATCTATAAACATGGGGGTTTATTTTGTGAAGGTGCATGGATGCGTGCTCAAAAGCATCCTCTGTGTGACGTCTGCGTCAGTTAGAGATCTGATTGCAAAAGCGTGTTATATCTAGCGGTCTGAAGCTGGAGGTGGTGTTGTGAAACTGGAAGGTAACACTCCGTGTAACCGACTTGGGTTTTGTATTATGGACGTTCTGGATTATAAAACAGGACTACTGCATGGTGAACTGCTACCCAAGCAAATACAAAAGAAGTCTCTTCCCATTTTTTCGGGTGCATGACACTATGTTCAAATTGGTGTTGAAATAAACAGAATCCCCTGGAGTCGTCTCCAGGCTGTAATGTCTGCCCGCTGCCTCCAGGTCTTTCCGAGAATGCCAGACGTTTGACGGCTCCCAGCGGCCCTCCACCCTGGCTATTGCACAGCGTTAGCAACCCTCTATTTGTTTGGAGTTTATTATGGCGCTGCTATTTAACACACATTGTGCCGGTCGACTCCTACACACAGATTCGTTCACTCTACCCACGAGGTTGGGCCATCAAACCGTGAGAGTCTGGGAGACATAAACACAGAGTGGCTGTTGATAGTAAGATTTGCGGTGTGTAATCTACTCAGCGACTTCAACACTGGAGCTGTTGAACTCTTAGCATAACAGCCATTTCCCAGCAATCCTCCCATTGAGAAGCTTTTATTTATTGGCCACTCTTAAAACAGGTTTTAAAAAGATTTTTCTGACTGTAAACTACTCAACACACCTGTCAGAGAAGCTCCATTAGGACACGAGTAATTGGGGAAGGAGTGCTAACAGGCTGGTAAACCCTACGTTAGCGAATGTTTAACAGGAGACTGCAAGGGAGGAAATGACCGTCTGTGAGAAGAGCTTCCAATAACTTCTGGTATCTGGTGGTCTTATCAGGAGGCTGCTATCATGGGTAATGTGCTAATGCAGCGCTCTCGGCACGAGGGTGTAAGTTCTTGAAGGTTTTGATCAGTTACTTGGCTCAGAGAAGTGATCTAGAACAAGCTTCTCACACTGAAACGCTTGCTTTAATAGCGGAAATGACAAAAATATAATAACTTTGAAAGCTCTACGTTCTCAGAGACAACTATATGACCTCTGATTTTAGGGCTTGGCTTTGACACAAATTTCCCGATTCGATTCGGTTCACAAGCTTGCAATTCGATTCAACACTGATTATTTTGGATGGATATCAGATACAGTACATGCCAAATTTTCAAGGAAAAAAAAAAAAAACTCAACTAATGCTGTAAAATATACATGAGAGTCAGGTGGTATTACTATAATATTAGAATTAACAGATTTCTATACAAATGCGTAAATTACACTAAATTAAAGTTTTTATAATGATAAAGTTACAATGAAATAATTAGATTTCTACTACTAATCCAGTTTTTTTTTTGATGTAAGCCTTTAGGTTGAATGGATTGATATCATAAAAACTGGACAGATCAAACATTGAACAAATGAAACCTTGAAGAACAATAACAAATTTTAATGAATATGTTATATGGTGCATTTTTTTCTGATTAATGAGTTAATAGTCACTGAATATGGAAATGTGGAAAAGGAAAATGTGATGTTAGGTGATGTTATTATTGACGTCTTTCCACGGTTGAAACACTGAGCGATTACATGGGACATGATACGGATTTCGGTAAGATACAGTGACAGGTACAGTGATCTGTCACTCCACATCAAACAGCACCAAAACGGCATTTACTGTTTGAATGCTGTAATACAATGGACAGAATTTGAAATGAGACTTTGTTTCATATCAAAAGTAACAAAAGCACAAAACTTATTGCGATTCATTGGATGGAATGCGAGCTGTTCCATTCATTAACTGAAAAAAAAGACTAGCGACTAATCGATTCTTTAGATTTAAGAATCGATATTGTTTCGTAAAAATAAGAATCCATTAAAATCAAGAAATCAATATTGTTTTCCCAGCTGTATCTGGTTTCATACTATATCAGCTGGAATACTTTTGAAAACAACGTGAACTGACATTTGAACTAATTTTACTTCCATAATTTGACCTTTTAGATTGATACATTGAGGACATTAGATAAGAAAAGAAAAAGAAAAAAACGCAGCGGGACTTGATTCGAATCAATTCCTGATGGACTTTAAATCATGAAAAGTGAGTCACATACCAGAATAAAATCCAGACCGAATGAAGTAATGCCAAAGCTATTTAGCTATTTGTAAACTTTATCCAATAATGACACCAAGTTATAACATTTTGATTATAGATGACAAAGACTATTCTTTTTAGAATAACATGCACCAATGAATTGCTCACAAGAACATTCATTTTAATAAAAAAAAACATTCAGTTTTGACTTCATGTTGACTTTAAATCACCCTTTAAAATTTATACCACTGCTAATTTATCCCATGGCAGCTATGCTAACGAAGGTTTCGTACAGCCATTAAGAATTAGCTGACAGATGTCTAAATGTTTGTATAGATTCTGACCACGTAGGAAATATGTCCAAATGTTCAGACGACATTAAATCACGCTGCAGTTAAATAAACTCAGACAATATTCAAACAAATGTTGGTCAGTTTCCCTTTTAAAACGCCAACTCATATCCACTTTAAAAGAGGGGGAAGCGGTGGCAGGACACACAAAAGAAATTCAATATGGACTTTACATGTGTTCTCCCTTGGTAATCCATATAAAGCATTTTATTTTTGGAGATCCCCAAGGCATAAACTGTGACCAACTGCTTGCCGCAACACCACTTTATGACCACTTAAATTCTGCAGCAGTCGATTTAAGAGTGGGTGTGTGCACAGGATAAGCAGACAGGTAAATCACCTTCATGGCGAGTCATAAGGCTTAATTTGTTTACGCCACTCTTGAAACACTGCAAATTAACTCTCTAGACGTCAATAGAACATTGTTGTCTGCGGTGGAGCTGTTAAGCGAACAAGGAAAGTTTTATTAATGACTGCTGTAGATACTGTAACTCGGTAGCATTCAAATGCGTCAGAGGAAATTCCAGGACAGTTCAATGAACAATTTGGCACGGACTTTCCAAAATAAAAAATAGATGTTTAAAATGAATAAATAAAATGCTAAATATTATATTTGTTATAGCTAAAATAAGGCATTAAATAAATAAATAAATAAATAAATAGTTTATTATAATGTGCGCGCACACACACAAACGTGTCAATTGAAAAGTTTTTAATCCCCATAGATTCAGTGTTCAGCAAGTTTACCCACTTATTCAAACTAATTTATTACTGAAACCTCTTTCGTGGTTTCAATTTTTTTTGTAAATTTGTCTAGTTTAACGATACCAAACCTGGTGTGAAAAGAGCACTGACAACAAACAAACAAACGTTAACTGAAATAAAGTGGAAATAAAATATAGCTATTAGTTAAAAGTTAAACTTAAACAAATGAAAATGAGAAGAATTGCCTTGGGAACTGTACAAAAAGTTTGTATAATACTTCAAACACTAAAATTAATAAAACTAAACTAAAAATAAAAGCTAAATAAACTAAAAAAAAACTATTGTAAATGATAAAAGCGCATATCAAAATAGCTAAAACTGAACATAAAAATCAAATTCAACATAAATACTAGCATAAAAATAATACTAAAACACTGATTGACATTGAAAAAGCGTCTTATAAGAACAACAGTTAAACCTGGCTTCCTGTCAAAAAAAGGTTTGTTTTCGGATAACCAAAGTGGTTTTATCATATGGGGGTAGGTTAAATGCAGCTGTAGCTCATGTACATCTGAACTGGCCTGTTCCTCTTTTATCTACTTTCTGTGAAGTTCTCACAATTAAGCTACATTAGCATTTTACTGGCAGCTACTGCAGGAGGAGGGTCAGGTAATACAACAGGTAATTGAACACGGGTTGGGGAGGAGGAAAGGAAGTGAGGATGTGGATGAGAACGATGCTAATATCCTTAATGGTGGTCATCATTGTTTGGGCCATGTTGGGAAGCTATACAAGAAATAAAAGAAAAGTAACTTTTGCTATAAGCAGACTTTAAAAGAAAGGTTTCAAAGAAAGGAATAATTTAATGCTGGCCACCTGAGACTCGGTTTAAGAACAAAAGTCATATAGAGTCAAATGTGAAAGGTAAAGGTTAGATCAAAGAGTTACATTTTAAAATATATTTAAATAGAGAAGTTTTTTCAGTTGTAATATTATTTCACAATATTACGGTTTTTACTGTATTTTTGATCAAATAAATGCAGCCTTGTTGAATATAAGAGAGACTTTTTTCAAAAAACAAAACAAAAAATTGTAGGCTATTCTAAACTTTTGGCAGGTAATGTGTGTATGCAAACCTAAAATATATATTACAATCGAAATATAATGATTTTTAGAAGTGGCATGTAGCAAGATAACGTGGCAGAGCCTCTTTAATAATAGCGCAAATAAATAATGTCCTCAATATTTGGTTAATAGGCCTAAATATTTGGTTACAACGTTAAAAGGATGCCATAAAATTCGCCCACAGATGAGCTCATGGTTTATGTGGAGGTGTCCTTCCCGTTTCATCATCTGCCTCATGCTCAGAGTTTAAAACTTACCCACCCATAATCCATCAGGCCTTAATTTTACCATTTGCATGCAGTAAACATGAACTAAATATGTATGAACAGTGATATTATCTAACATTAGATGACTTTGATATGTGGAGGTGAAGGTATTGTGAATCTTTTGCTTTATATAGAGATGTTTCACAGACATCTATGGCCAAAACTGTACATACAAGACAAATACCATTCCTTCTCTATAGAAAGGCCTGAAAAATGTATGTTCATTGTCCTTATAGCTCAGAAGTTATTTATGGAGAGCTGGCATATATGTGGATTCTGACAGCATTCCAGAATGAATGAGTGTAGTCCGAGCCGGCATGTCACTGTTTGTTTAACCTCGGATTAATAAAACTCTACTGCAGGCCTTTAAAAATAAATGCTTCTTCAGCTCAGTCTGAGCTTGAGCCCCCATACACCAACTTTGATTTAAAGGCAGTCAGAATGTAAAGGATTCTTTCATGTCAGCAATTAACACATGAACATGATAAATGCAGCCGATTCAAGATGGCAAGTTAGATTTATCAGCTGTGGCTTGCCATCTTGGTTTAATCTTACTTTATGGCATTCAAACAGTAAGGTGGTTGATAATGTGAAGCATAAGCCATGTAGGCACTTGGAAGAAGCCAGAACTACTGAATGTGTGAACCATGTGTCTTATCATTGACAGTCTGAACACCATTTGAAATTAAACATTAAAAACAAAGCCAAATATTGGTATTGCTAAAGTTCCAATGATGTTGACAAGGTTAAAACACTAAAAGATAATAATAAGACATGTGAAAATGAAGATGGACAGCTAAACAAGACCCGAGAAAGTTCCCATAGCCCAAAAGTCCTTAGGTCAGTTTAGAAGTGTACAAGCTACACCTGCATTAGCAGCTCTTACAAAAACAACTTCTACATTCCAGGAGAGCAACACTGACCTTATTTCTACCAATAGACCCCAGTCTTTTGTTTTCGAAGCTTTACACCCCAAAAATGTGGCCTTTATCCATCTGCGAGGTTGCCACGACTCTACAAATATGGACAGAATAGGACAAAGAAGAGTCAGGTCAATACATTCGCCCACTGTTGCCCTCATTTATTCTGCTGGGCGTGACATAAGCAAACAATCCTCTCTTACAGCTTAGCAACTATTTGGACTGCAACAGACTGAAGTCACTTTTCTATGGGCCCATGATATCCTCAAATTCAGAACATGACCCATTGCAGGTCCTATATTTGTACTAGATGTGCCGGACCAAAGAGGGGGAAAAAAACCTTTCCTCTCCTTAGCAGCGTAACCATCCTGAAAACATTTAAATAAAAAAATCTTGCACATTTGAACACACCAAGTTCTTCTTGAGTCATCAAAACATGATCATTGGTTATGAATAAACTAAAATTAAGACTCACATATGAGGCCATTGATGCATTTTTGTGGGATGCAAAAAAAACCCCTCATTTTTGAAGATGAAGCAGAAGAACAACAACAGCAACAACAAAGAAGAAATATAAGCAGAACAAGAAAAACAACAAGAACAAAGATTAAATAAGAACAAAAACTAGGTGAAGATCAACAACAACAAAAGAGCAAAGAAGGACAAGTATAAGAAGACAAAGATGAAAAACAATGAAGAGCATGAATGAAGAACAAGACAAAGAGCAACAAACAACAACAAGTACAAGACAAAGATGAAAAACAAACAAAGAACATGAGAAATGAAGAACAAGACAAAGAACAACAACAAAGAAGAAAGGAGAACAAGATGATGAAAAACAACGAGAAATGAAGAACAATAAATAAAGGACGAAAATTACAATAAGATGAAGATGAAAAACAAAGAAGAACATGAAGAATGATGAACAAGACAAAGAATAACAACAAAGAAGAAAGGAGAACAAGATGATGAAATACAAAGAAAAACGACAAGAACAAAACAAAAACAAGGATAAAAAGGACAAGACGACAACGAAAAACAAGAACAACTTTTTAAGTCCAAATACCCAACTATATGCATGGCTGCTATTCATATTTGCTCAAAATCACAGTCTCCCCCCCCCAACCACAGAAAAAAAAAAAAAAGAAAAAATATGACACCTATGGGACTAAAGTTCAGTTTCCCCCAATTGAGCAGCCTCGCTTGGATAGATTGAGCAAACATCGCCTTTGTGTGCCCATCTCCTTGCCTCTGATGTGGCCTGACAGCAAGAGCATTATGGGAAGGCTGGTTCCTGCAGGAGTGGTAATGCAGCTGTCTCCTGTTTACCCTCTTCCTCTGGGTCTGGGTATCAATTAGCCTGGCAATGGAGAAAGTGCAATCAACACTACTCAAACGAAAACCATAGCGTGCCAAATGTGAGAACTGAAGACGTACATCTCTTTAAAACAAATGGTTCCCATCATCATGTGTCTGACGAGCAGCGAAGCCAAAAGTCTTTATGGTCTTTTAAGGAATTACTTAAGGATATGAAGGCATTTTAAGTGCTTGTTAAACTTGTTCCATTTGTTTTAACCACCAAGAGAGCATGAACTCTTCATTCATCATATAATTCCTCATCTGGCTTAACTGAAATTACATTTGTGTACCTGTAATTGCAAATGTACCTCAATCAAACAGCAAATACTTTTATTTGCTCCAAAAGAAACACTTAAACACAAAGCTTAATAAAAAGCAACATTTTAAAAAGAAACTTGGAAAAGCTTGTTTTTATTAAGAACCAATTTAGTAATGATCTTGTGTTTTTGCGTTTTAAGCCTTAGAAATCCTCTTATTGCTATAGTACATCAATAAAACGGCATGACTGCTGTAAGAGCGAAACAAAGACATTATTCCATATTGCTCTAGTGAGACTGACTTTGCTGTCTTTATGTTTGTGATTTCAATGATTTCTGTGTAAATTACAAAAGTAACTTCTAAATGAAAAGCTCATTACACTTTCAAAAACGAAAATTATAACTGAAAGCCAATTTGATAGTGATGATTAAAAAGGAAATTCTCGGCTCAAATACTGGTTTGAATCAAAAGTTATTTTACAAGCCTGATTTGTTCATAAATAATGAAAAGGGGATTTTTCCATTTTCTGAAAAAGTATACATTTTCTGTATAAACATTGAAGAAATAATAATAAATAACTACATTTTATTTATTTAAACTGACATATGAAGTCAAGTCTAACAGAGCAAAGCTATGAAGTTCAATCTATGTAATTTCAATCTTAAGATTATATGGAAAACAAAACACAAACCTGGGTTTGTTTTTCATAGCAATATCTGGCAACACTGCAGTGCCGGCATTTAAACTGGCATACTGTATGTCTAAATTTTTTTTTTATGAAATCCGAGAGCTTTCTGACCCTCCATAGATAGAAAGGGAACTACCACACTCAAGGCCCAGATAGGCAGTAAGGACATTGTTAAAATAGTCCATGTGACATCAGTGGTTCAACCTTAATTTTACAAAGCTAGAAGATTCCTTTGTGTGCAATGAAAACAAAGGGTTTGGAAAGACATGAGGGTGAGTAATTAATTACAGAATTTTCTTTTTTGGGTGAACGGTCCCTTTAAATCCTTTCTGTGAGAGAAAGAAGAGAAGGAATCAGAATGTGATGCCCGAGTCAAATAAAAAGAAAAAGCAAATTATTAGAAAAATTACAGAAGCCTGGTCCCACCCATGCACAGAACAAGGCAATAGGACAGCCAAGAGAAGACTATGCTATAAAGACATAAATTACAGCCCAGTCATGTTTCTCCTTAAACTAGTCATTAAGATTTGTGTCCATGTTAAATGTTACATTGCTAGTCTGGCACATCAGCACCTTCTTTCTTCATACAAGCAGCGCAGCTCCCTTAAAACATCTGGATATCTACCAGTTGGGCTGAAATTCAGTCCTTGGCCTCCTTTCAGGTGGCTAATCATGAGCTCAGCATTGAGGGATCCTGCTGCACCTTGTGAATACATGAATCACATGAAACATTTGATCCATGTGTACTTTGACTCGGTCAAGCATCTCTCAGGACATTTCCTTCAAAAAGACCTCACCCAATCAAATTCGCTCAGTTCCGTCCCACAAACTTGGAACTAGATGGCCCTCGAGTCTCAGATGACCTCCTGAACACTGAGGAAGTTGACTGGGGCAAACCCATTACGGTTACTGCGCTTCACACTTGAATAAATCAAAGAAAAAAAAAGGCTGAACACGCCTCTGGGTGGCCTCAAAAGGAGGGAATTAGTTAGGACAGATGTTTTTGACATTCAGTCGGATTTCATTTAGGGGAAATGAAGAGACAGGAAAACCTCAGCAGACCCAAAATACAGCCATTTTTATTATTTGCTTGGACAATTTGCTTCATGAGAACAGCGAGCATCATGCCTAAACCCCATTGTTACGAAATCCCGGAAGCGAAAAGGCACAATAAATGAGTCAGTCTGACAGAATCATTTGCGAATCTGTCAGTAAAGTCTTAGCCAATTCCATCCAACTGATATTGAATAAGCTTGAAGATGGCCTTTAAAAAAGGTTTCCACGTCGCTCACGAGAAACTGAGGTCATCTTTCTAGCCAACATCCACTAACATGCACATTACAGCCTTGAAACTCTGCAGGTGCCGGCCAGCTGAAAGCTCTTTTCCACCAGGAAGCTGTAAAAGTCAACTACACCCCTGTTGTGTACTGTGCTGTTATGGTTTTGGTGAGTGGAACCACTTGTGGTTTGTAAACAAGCCT
The DNA here is from genome assembly GCA_018155175.1 of Sinocyclocheilus anophthalmus. Lineage (NCBI taxonomy): Eukaryota > Metazoa > Chordata > Actinopteri > Cypriniformes > Cyprinidae > Sinocyclocheilus > Sinocyclocheilus anophthalmus. Next base: position 96,403 of record JADLZN010001339.1, on the reverse strand, counting down.
ATTCATGGAGTTTGTGTTCAGCCACCTCATCTGCGTCAAGACATTGGGACACTCCATGATTATGTCTGGAGTTACAACTCAATCAAACTGCTGGAAAAAGATACTCGGGTAACTCGACTTGATCTTACAAGAAAATGTGTTTTCAAGTAGTTGCAATTTCATGCCAGTCTGTACAACGAAAATGTACTGTGTGCACTGCCACACAACTGATGATAAGATTAATGTTACCAAAGGGTCAGCAAAAGGCATTTAGATAAGTAATCAAGCCTGACACATTATCCAGTCCACCATAATTTCTGGCAATTACACAAAAGTATAGAGAACTCCAAGCTATTATCTAGTACTACCACAAATAATGTGTAAAGTTTTAACTAAACTAAACTTCTTTAACTATTCTTTTATATAATTTATGTTTTATTAGATGTGTGTGTGTGTGTTCTAACTCTTACAGCTGATATATACATAATAATTAAACTAAATTAAATATATACTTTTCCTCTCATTATTGAATGTAGTTTAATTATTTTAGTTGATTTAGTTTTATTACACCATTATATATAGATATATATATATATATCTATATATAGATTATATAGAGATATATATATATGATATATTTAATTATTATATATATATCAACTGATATATATATATATATATAATATATATATATATCTATATGATGTCATTTTATTCTGTTTTCCAAGTAATTGCTTGTACTGATACGGCTGCCCCCTTGTGGCCGAGAGTTTGTTATTTTCTTCATGGATTAGGTGCCGATTCATACGACCTTGTTCCTGATAGGTAGCGGTCATAAATGCTTGTGATGCTGAGCAGTTGTGGGACGTTTGCTGGCAACCAAGGAAACTATACATAGGCCGAATCCGGGAATTTTTGCTGTGTTTAACCCCTCCCTCTTTTTGTTCAAATAACGAATAAATATCCGCCCTTTAAAACGACCTGTGCTTGCTTCGCCTCTAGCTATGTTGTCATAACGTAACTAATTGGGGCTCGTCCAGATTTGGTAACCCAAAGCGGAATCATAGCCCTACACCAATTTTATATATATATATTAATATATATATATATATATATATCTATATAATATATATAATCTGTTACATGCTGTGTAATTACCACAGAAGAAAATTTGACTCTCCAATATTATGTAGAAAAAATATATCTGTACAGTCATGGCCAAAATTTTTGGCAGTGACATAAATTGTGTTTTACAAAGTTTGCTGCTTAAGCTGTTGTGATGCTCATTCACATTGTTTCTAGATTATTGAGTAGAGTAATCAGATGCATTTTAAATAATTGCTAAAAGCTTCATTGGCCAAAATTTTTTTAATTTTCACAAAAAAAAAAAAAAAAAAAAAATCCACTTTTCTGATCCTGAGACAAAATGACCAGCTAACATTAATTGACTAATCATATCAGCAGCAGCATGTGAAAGTGTGAATGAGTACTAGTCAGGTGAAATCACTGTCATACTAATTAGATTGTAAGAGCAGACTCATTGCTATAAAAAGGAGGGAAGAAGTGCTTCCAATCATTGTGTTCTTGTTAGCAGTGGTTACCTCCAAAGAAACACGTGCAGCCATCATCACTTTGCATCAAAAATGGCCTCACATGCAAGGAAATTGCTGCAAAGAATATTGCACCTGAAAGAACAATTTATTGGATCATCAAGAACTTCAAGGAGAGAAGTTCAACTGTAGTGAAGAAGTCTTCAGGATGTCCCAGAGTGTCCAGCAAGCGCCAGGACCGTGTCCTCCTGAGGAGTCAGCTACGGAATTGTGTCACCAGCAGTGAATAGCTTGCTCAGGAATGGCAGCAGGTTTGTGTGAGAGCATCCGCATGCACAGTGAGGCAAAGACTTTTGGACAACGAACTGGTGTCAAGAAGGTCAGCAAAGAAGCCACTTCTACACCCTATCCCCCCTCAAAAACCATCAAGGACAGACTGAAATTCTGCAGAAAGTACAAGGATTGGACAGCAGAAGACCGGTGCAAAGTTATTTTCTCTGATGAACTCCCTTCCGACCTGGTTGGGACAATCTGGAAACGATTGTTCGAGAATAAAGGGTGAACACTACAAGAAGTCCTTGGTGCCACAAGTGACGCATCCTGTGACCAATCATTGCTTTTCAACCAAGTGAGTGGACTCTCTCATAATTCTGCCCAAAAACCCTGTCATGAATAAAGAATGGTATCAAAACCTCCTGCAAGATCATTACAGGCAACTCCCCAGATCTCAGTCCCATAAAGAACCTGTGGTCTGTCCTCAAAAGGCGAGTGGACAAGCAGAGGTTATGAAGAACAAGGGTCAACACTGTAAATGTTGACTAATTTTTTTTGCCAATAAAAGCCTTTAAAACTTATGATGTGCTTATCATTATTTTTCAGTATACCATCAAAACGTTTGGAAAAATAATCTACAAATACTGAAGGAGCAAACTTTGCAAAACACAAAATTTAAGTCACTGCCAAAACTTTTGGCCATACTGTATATAACTGCCTCCTTTATTTAAAATGCCACTCCTATATACATATAGAGTTTGGTTCCAAAACGCGATAAACAATTTTTAGAAGAGATTGAGTACCCGCCAAAATCAGTATTGTATCTGGTCTGTATTGAAAAGTCAATTTTTAATTTTACGCAAAATGCGATATCCACCATGTTATTCTGTCATGTTTTCTCTCCATCTTTCCAACACACAAACGCCAGTCTCCCTTCTCTGCAGAATGCGATACATCTGCTCAACCAATCACAGCGCACCATTCCAAGCATGGTAAACCATAATGGCGGCTCTTTGAATACACCGCATCCTAGTTTTCTACTTTGTAATCAACAAACAAACAAAAAAATTAATAATTATGACAGCATTGATGAACCGGTGGTGGTTTCTGTGGTAGGGAAGAAAAGTAAGCCATCGAAATCTAATCATTTACATGAGGAGATTAAGATGATTAGACACTCGGGAGGAGTAAAAATGCCGGCTGTTGCTTGTTCTCACACGACAGCATCAAACTTCTGTCACGCTGACACACTGACCCCAGGGGATCTTTTGAAAAACTTTCAATTGTTTTACTCCAAGTCGACGAAAACCGAGCAGGACCAAGTCTTTTTGCAGCTGATCGCCATCAAAAAAGTCCAGTGGCAACGTCCCAAGGTTGACAACAGCAATATGCAGAAGAATAGGGAGGTCACAAATGAATACCATTTGCTGACAGAAGATCATCCGACAAAGATTCCTGTCTGTAAGGTCACCTTTTGCAGCGCACTGGGAGAGTAATTTTTTTTATTTATTAATTATACTATTCATACAGGACTGCCTGCTCTTTAGACGTGTGCATCATTAAACAACACTATGTTGATGTGATTATATTTAGCCTAGGCTATATGACGACAGCTTAATTAAAAAACAAGTACACAAACAAGCACTGGCTTTTCAATGTAGCCTTCTAACTATCAATAGAAGCATAGCCTACTATCCCATCCTGCTCTTAGTTGTCATCATAGTAACATTATTGTGAAGATGTAGGCGTATGCTTAAGCTGGCCATCAGCCCTGCAGTATGAGACATACACTTTTCTGTTGAATGTTTTAAATTTGTTGCTAGTTTGTTTGCTTGTTAAAATGTACATAAGTAATGAGTGACACTTAGTTGCCTGATGTAGGCCTACTGTCTGGGCACAAATGTCCTTAAATCTTTTAGGCTTAAAGATGATATAAAATTGATACTATAATAAATGTTAATCTTTCTTCTTTACAGTGTTCTTAACAGGGCTGGATTGGTAATCGGGCATACCGGGCATTTTCCCGGTGGGCCAACGCACCTAAGGGGCCGACAAAATGTTTTTTGTTTTTTTTTGCCAAGGACTAAGCAGGGACAGCGAGCAGCCAGTGGCCCATTGGATTGTCTCCTGTATAGACCGCGTAAACCATCCAATCACAATGCGCTATAGATGGAGCAATAAAGATCGCTTCACTCCAACTTCTTTCTTCCCTCGGTCGCTTTTTTCCCCCCCCCACGTTTTCCAGGCAGATTTATCAAGAACAGGCGTGCGCTGCGGTGAGTGATGCTGGCCAAAGAGCCAGGCAGGAGGAGGGAGGAGGAGAGGAGAGTAGTTGAATCGGTAAAGTGCTTGATAGGGACTCGCAACTGAGACAGACATCTAACCTATCCTGTGTGTGGCGCAACCATGTTGAGAATCGTCACATTTTTTAAAATACAATGTTAAATAATTCGTCCCCCGCGCTTTAGTCAAGAAGTGGGGGCAATAGAGGTTTCCATGGCCAATGACGAATAAATCTAGATTTAAATACAAAAAAGAACACGTATTGTCGGACCGACGTTGTTAGGCTTAGCCAAACCAACTATATGCGAGATGAGGGTGATACCATACATACACTCCAGCAAAAGGGTGTGGACCAGGAAGAGGTATTGGTGGAAGGGGCCCTGGGGCACCAACCGCAGTTATGGGAGCGAAACGACAGCAAAAGGCAAGGAATGATTGGGGGTGGGGTGGGGACGAGGGAAAACAACGCGGCAGGGAAAGATGAGGAAACAGGTCAGTGTATTTCTTCCTGCCTGTGATCAGAGCGACAGGGGCACAGCAGCAGGACGCCAGGCGGCAAGGGCACAGGAGCCGGCAGAAAACAGGGGTAGATGCGTGGGGGGGGAAGAAACAGGGAGGGGGAGGAGGAGAGGAGCAAAAGGAAAACAGGGGAAATGGGTGCGGGAGGCGGGGTGAGGAATAAAAGATCAAAAGAGCAGAGCAGGAGCGCAAGAAAAAGCGGGGGGGAACGGAGACCAGGGCAGAAAGCGGGAAGGCAGGAAAGGGGGGAGGTGGGGGGGGGGGAAAGAAAGGAGACGGGTGAGGAGGCAGGATGCTTAATTGAGCAAAAGTGATGATACGACATTCATATCTACAAGATTTCAATTTCAGATAAATGCTGCTCTATTCATCATCTGAAAAATTCTACTCAGCTGTTTTCAACAATAATAACAATAATGTTTTTGTTTGTTTGTTTTTTTAGCACACATTCAGGAATTTTGAGGATTGCTGAAAGGATCATGGACTTGCAAGTAATGATCAAAAAATTCAGCTTTGCCAAATCAGGAATGAATTACATTTTAGAATATATTCAAATAGAATTCAGTTATTTTAAATAGTAAAAATATTCACAATATTACTGCTTTTGCTGTAAATAAATAAATCCAGGCTTGGTAAGCAGAAGAGAATTCCTTAAAAAACATAAAAAATCTTACTGTTCAAGATAGAATGGGATAGACCAGACACAGACAAGACAAAGACAGACAACAGACAGATTAGATAATCCAAAAATGCTGCTGCAAGATTAATCTTTAATGAGCCTAAAAGAATGCACGTCACACCTCTGTTTTTCAGTTTGCACTGGCTACCAGTAGCTACTCGCATAAAATGCAAAGCATTAATTTTTGCCTACAAAACCAGCACTGGCTCTGCAGCCCTTTACCTAACTTCATTACTTCAGACTTATGTGCCCTCTAGAACCTTGCGTTCTGCAAGTGAACGGCGTATTATTGTGCCATCTCAAAGGAGGCACAAAATCACTTTCATGGACTTTTTCATTAAATGTTCCCTCCTGGTGGAATGACCTGACCACCTCAATCGACAGCCTGAGTCCCTTAACCATGTTTCAAGAACGACAAAAAAAAAAAAAAAAAACAAACATCTGTTCCCCCTTTATTTGACCCTCTAACTCTAACGCTTTCTATTCTATTTTAATTCTACTTAATATTTATCTTCTTTATTTTAAAAACAACAACAAAAAACAAACAAACACAAGCTTTCTATTTATTTCTATTCTGTCTACTTGTTTTTCCTTTGTGTGGTTGTGTTGTATATAATAATATTATATAGATACACAAACACACATACATCAGAGCATACACCACACACACACACACACTTGCTACGTCTACTGCGTTTGGCTAACCGAGACTTGTCATTTGCACATATATATTGTTGCTCTTTTGTTAGTTTTGACTGCTTTTATGGTCCTCATTTGTAAGTCGCTTTGGATAAAAGCATCTGCTAAATTACTAAATGTAAATGTAATGTAAATATATCAATGATCAGCCCTGGTTCTTAATATGACAAAAGTGTTTTTATTAATGCCATTAATGTTTTTGTTAATACAGCGTATAGCACTAGTCAGCTAAATGAATGTAACATGGCAAAGATGAATGCACTTTTGGAAGTTGGAATTTCTGTGGTCTAATGTGATGTTGTTCATGTTCTTGTTCATGATTAAATTATTTTATTGTTGTAATTAATTTATAGCATTAACAAGATGATCCATTGAATTCATTTTGGGAGCGATGACTGATTGAATGTATTTTTAGTCGAATGCCTATATATAAGATTAGTATTGACCAAGTTCAGAGGCTGTCAAATGCGGATCAACTTACTTTGTGTATTTTCAACAGTTTCAATATGAAAAAAAATAACTTATATTGATTCAATGGATTAATTGCATTTTGGGGAAAAAATAATCTGTTTTTATAATAAATCTTTGAAAATCAAAATCTGGATTTGAATTTATGTTATTATAAGCTAAAGATGCTATGTGAAAGTTTGAAACAGAAAATAGTGGTTCCCTGTCGATACTTCACTCATACTGCTTCTTGCTAAAGACGCTATGTGAAAAAGCCTTTTTTCTCCTGAACTGAAGCATTTTCAATCACGCAGTGAAACTGCACGGCCATTGGTTCGTGCAGTGTATTGAAAACAAACCAATGGCTCGGCAGCGGAGCTGCACGGGCCTATGGCAACAAAGCCCACCAGATCCCACCAGAATGGGTGGGGCCATCTGGCTATATAAGCAGGCGTTCGCCACAGGATTCGCCGATTTCTTCTCTTTCAGCGACAACGATGATCTTCACTGATCTACGAGACTCAAAGACTGCTCGCCATAGAAATGCATCGCAGCAGGAATTAAGCTGGACCAGCGACCTCTCTGCTTCGCTGATTCGCCGCTCCTCCCTCCGCCTTCAGAGTCGTAACAGCAGAAGTCCCAGCTAATTCCCCTGCCGCCATCCGGCGAGCCTAAAAGAGCTAATTTCTAACAGGTAAGTTCTTAAAAGAGCAAATGTTCAGGCGACGTTGTTGCAAATGTCACACTGCGATTGTGGCTAGAGGAGTAGGGAGCATGTCGCCTGTCTGGGCAGCCCCCACATAGAGACTTGCACGCTCACGGAGGCGGAATGCTCTCACTGAGAGCATGAGTCTCACCCCTCTCCACTTGCGCCCTGCCTTCTTCAACGAAGGTAGCCCCGCTCTCTTGTTTCTCCTCTCTCAGCAAAGCTCGGAGATAGAAACAGCAGAGCCACGGGGCTGAGCAACCGGGTATGAGCAATCGTACGCTGGCACAGAGCCCGCGTGCTTGCTCTCCTCGCTGCACTTTGTTCCACCGGTGTGTTTTACACGTGAGGATCAGCGCCCCTCGTTACATCGGGTTTTAATCTTTTTCGGCGGATTGAAAGGGAATGCGGTCACTAACGATTATCGCTGACAGCCTCAGATTCCAGACGCGTCTGGGCCAAGCCCACGGGGGCTGACTGCTCTCGCTACGAGGGTATGGAGTCTAGCGCCCCCAAACGGCCTCTGTTATGCCTCCAAGCACCCCGTTCAGTTCCGGGTGCCGACGGTAATGCGTTTGTTGTGAACTCCGTTGTGAATACTGGGCCTGTTCAAAAGAGCCCACACAACTGGTCGCTGATGTAGAAAGAAAAATAAAACAAACATTGAAAGAGAGCAAATTTCCTCTTCCGTTTCTCACGAGTGCCCTGCCACAGTGCGCAGCCAGTCACTCGAATTAAACCAACTCCTTGCCATGCGGGCCGAGGCCTGGCAGGCCATCCCCGGAGTGTCAGAATGGGTTATGGGGATAAAAAATTACCTCGAAGACCCCTGCACTTCAGCGGTGTGTTCCCCACGTGTGCACGTCCTGGGCTCAGAGGTGATGAATCTGCTGGCAAAAGGAGCTGTAGAAATGGTTCCTCCAGCTCAGAGTGAGTCGGGCATCTACAGCCGTTACTTCCTCGTCCCCAAAAAGGATGGTCTCCGGCCCATCCTTGATCTCAGACGCCTTAATCACGCCCTCATGAAAAAGGTAGTTCAGGATGACTACGCTGAAACAGATCCACACGCAGATTCGCTCAGGGGACTGGTTCTTTTCTCTGGACCTGAAAGAGGCATACTTTCACATCCAGATAGCCCCCAGTCTCTGACGATTCTTGAGATTCGCCTTCGAGGGACGGGCTTATCACGGTCCTTGCCTTCGGGCTGTCTCTGGCTCCCCGCACTTTTACGAAGTGCATGGACGCCGCTCTTTTCTCCCTCAGAGAACGATGTTAATCCCGTTATTCCAACACCTCGCCGATAAGGCATCTTACTGGCCCAAAAGTCGAACAGAATTAATATCACACAGGACCTCCTCCTCAGCCACTTAGAACGTCTGGGACTCGGGGTCAATTTCGCCAAAAGCAAGTTTTTCCCCAGCCAGCGAATATCGTTCCTGGGAACGGTTTTCGACTCCGCTCAAATGAGAGCTGTAGTCGCACCGGAACAGGCTTTGGCCATACGGAAACTTGCGGCCTCCTTCAAGATCGGTGCTACTCACCCTCTCAAAACGTTTCAGAGGATGCTGGGCCTCATGGCCGCATCGTCACCAGCACTACAGCTGGGTCTGCATATTCGTCCTCTTCAGCGCTGGCTGAAACCATGGGTTCCGTCCCATGCGTGGTGTCACGGACGCCTACATATCAGGGTGAGTCAGGCCTGTGTACCACCCTTTGGATGGAACAGGGCGTGGCCATGGGAATGGTTTGCAGGAGAAAAGTTGTCACGACAAATGCCTCCAACGCACTTTGGGGGGCGCTGTGCGAGGGCAAACTGACTTTCCGCCATTGGTCTAAAGAGGAAAAAGGGTTTCACATCAACTGCTTGGAAATGCCAGCAGTGTGTTGAGCCTGTCAGTTCTTCCTGCCAGTCCTAAGGGGACACCATGTGCTAATCTAATCGGACAACATGTCGGTTGTGTCCTACAGAAATCGCCAAGGAGGCCTCTCCACGAAGCGCCTCTTCATTCTGGTACAGCACCTTCTAGAATGGGCTCAACTCAACCTGCGCTCCCTGAGAGCAGCGCATATACCAGGCAAATTGAATCGAGGAGCGGACATGTTATCAAGGAGCAGTGTCCCCTCAGAGGAGTGGATGCTCCATCTGCAGATGGTTCAGATAATCTGGGAGATCTTCGGTGAGGCCGAGGTAGACCTCTCCACCTCAGAAGACAACTCTCACTGCCCAAGTTATTATTCGAAGATCAGGGACGTGTTGGCCCACGATTGGCCCAACCTCCTCCTTTCTGCATTTCCCCCCCAAGCACCCTGATCCCACAGGCAATCAGGTGAATCATGTGTACCGCACGAATACAGTTTTTATTTTTCTTCTCAGGAAATTCAAATAATAAATGCCGTTTTGACCGTCTTTGATGTGGCATGACAGATCGCTGTATAAACGCCTTGGAGAGCCGCTTCTGGGCGGTTCAGAAACGTGCTGGTATAATCCCAACACAAGCACTGACTAGAGCGGCCGCGATCAGCTCCGGTTCCCGTGTCTGAACCGTGACGCCCCGCAGATTTGTGCAGAGCGGAGCACGCGTGAACGCGGTCATTCCTTCCTCTGTACTACTACAAACCCAATTCCAAAAAAGTTGGGACACTGTACAAATTGTGAGTAAAAAAGGAATGGAATTATTTTTACAAATCTCATAAACTTATATTTTAATTCACAATAGAATATAGATAAATCAAATGTTGAAAGTGAGACATTTTGAAATGTCATGCCAAATATTGGCTCATTTTGGATTTCATGAGAGCTACACATTCCAAAAAAGTTGGGACAGGTACAAATAAGAGGCCGGAAAAGTTAAATGTACATATAAGGAACAGCTGGAGGACCAATTTGCAACTTATTAGGTCAATTGGCAACATGATTGGGTATAAAAAGGGCCTCTCAGAGTGGCAGTTTCTCTCAGAAGTCAAGATGGGCAGAGGATCACCAATTCACCCAATGCTGCGGCGGAAAATAGTGGTGCAATATCAGAAAGGAGTTTCTCAGATAAAAATTGCAAAGAGTTTGAAGTTATCATCATCTACAGTGCATAATATCATCCAAAGATTCAGAGAATCTGGAACAATCTCTGTGCGTAAGGGTCAGGGCCGGAAAACCATACTGGATGCCCGTGATCTTCGGCCCTTAGACGGCACTGCATCACATACAGGAATGCTACTGTAATGAAATCACAACATGGGCTCAGGAATACTTCCTGAAAACATTGTCGGTGAACACAATCCACCTTGCCATTCGCTGTTGCCGGCTAGAACTCTATAGGTCAAAAATGAAGCCATATCTAAACATGATCCAGAGGCGCAGGTGTTTTCTCTGGGCCAAGGGTCATTTAAAATGGACTGTGGAAAACTTTTCTGTGGTCAGACGAATCAAAATTTGATTTTTTTTTTTTTTGGAAAACTGGGACGCCATGTCATCGGACTAAAGAGGACAAGGACAACCCAAATTGTTATCAGCGCTCAGTTCAGAAGCCTTCATCTCCTGATGGTATGGGGTTGCATGAGTGCGTGTGGCCTGGGCAGCTTACACATCTGGAAAGGCACCATAAATGCTGAAAGGTATATCCAAGTTCTAGAAAAACATATGCTCCCATCCAGACGTCGTCTCTTTCAGGGAAAACCTTGCATTTTCCACCTGACACTGCCAGACCACATACTGCATCAATTACAACATCATGGCTGCGTAGAAGAAGGATCCGGGTACTGAAATGGCCAGCCTGCAGTCCAGATCTTTCACCCATAGAAAACATTTGGCGCATCATAAAGAGGAAGATGTGATAAAGAAGACCTAAGACAGTTGAGCAACTAGAAGCCTGTATTAGACAAGAATGGGACAACATTCCTATTCCTAAACTTGAGCAACTTGTCTCCTCAGTCTCCAGACGTTTGCAGACTGTTATAAAAATAGGGGATGCCACACAGTGGTAAACATGGCCTTGTCCCAACTTTTTTTTTTAGATGTGTTGATGCCATGAAATTTAATCAACTTATTTTTCCCTTAAAATTTATAAATTTTCTCAGTTTAAACATTTTATATTTCATCTATGTTGTATTCTGAATAAAATTATTGATATTTGAAACTTCCACATCATTGCATTCTGTTTTTATTAACAATTTGTACAGTGTCCCAACTTTTTTGGATCGGGTTTGTTTTACTAACGCATGACATGAACATGACTGAACATCTCATGCCTCATGTAATTGCTCAATCAGTGTTTCAACCGCGGAAAGACGTCATTAAAACAGCTTGTAAACAAAATGTCAAGTAGCATTACATTTATCTCAGGCAAGTCATTAGTGTCCACAGCTCGTTAGTTCATTAGAGAAATGAAGTCTAGAGAGGAGCATTTTGCGAATTATTACACCATATACTCATATTTTACTAAACCTTTTAGTCTTAATTATTTAATGTACAGTATGTTTAAATTAATCTGTTATGAAACATGCTATGACAGCCATTGTGTAATTTAATATATCTTAACAAATAGCTTAGAAATTTTATTATTTATTAATTTAAAAACTGCATTATGTGCAGTTTACATGTTTGCACACAATTGTTTATTTATTAATTTTTTTTTTAAGTTGAGTGTTGATCATCTATTTAAAAATAAATAGTAATTAAATTTAAGTTTGGGTTAAGTTGTTAGGCCTAATTGTAACCTTATAATGTAAAAGGGCTCCCTATAGTTTTAAGCATAAGCTGAGGTAGATTTCTATCACTAAGAATATAACTGAATGCATTTAAAGAAAGAGCAACTTGTTCAGTAAACCATTTAAAAAAAAAGAAAAAAAAAAGTTTTTCCCCCTGCTGTACCGAAATCATACCGAACCGTGACGTTAAAACCGAGGTACTTACCAAACCGTCATATTTGTGTACCGTTACACCCCTATTACATACCCAAGGTGCTCTCCACTCCATTCAGAGCACAGGTCATTGCGCTCTCTGCGCTTCCTCCCTCTGAAGATGACCGAGAGTTATCCTTGCTCTGGCCCCCATCAGAGCTCTAAGAATTTACATTGAGCGTTCCGCCCCCTTCAGAGAGTCGGAACAACACTTTGTTACCTTCGGTAACCGCACCAAAGGGCATCCGGTCACAAAGCAAAGACTTTCAAGGTGGATAGTAGACGCTATCACACTAGCGTACTCTTCCTCGGGCCTACAATGTCCCATCGGAGTATGGGCACATTCCACCAGAGGCATCGCCTCGTCTTGGGCGTGGTCTAGTGGTGTGTCCATTGCGGAGACTTGTGAGGCGGCCGGCTGGGCCTCGCCATTCACATTTGCTAGGTTTTATGACCTGGATGTCCTGGCCTTACAGGCCAGGGTCCTTTCTGCTTGAAGAGACACTCACTGCGTTATGCAAATAAGTCTGACAGAGAGTCCTTGACCGTAACACGCTCAAGCTCTTTGGTTTAGTTTACTTGTCAGCTCTCGGCCCCTGGGGTTCCGAAGTTGTATGAGTTCTCTGGAACAATTACCCAGGCCGGGCATGACCTCAGGGAGTTCAGCCCTGATTAACTTCCCTATGGGCATTACTTGCTTATGGAGATTACAATATACAGTCGTTCCTCTACCATACCACGGCGTGATTGTACCGTGTTCCCCTAACGTCTTTAGCAAGACGCAGTACGAGTGAAGTATCAACAGGGAATGTACTCGGTTACTAACGTAACCTCGATTCCCTGAGATACGGGAACGAGTACTGCGTTGCTAGCCGTGCTATGTAGCCGCACCACTCAGTCGTCGCTTCAGTCGAAGTAACCTGAGAATTCTGTGACGAACACCCACTTATATAGCCAGATGGCCCTGGCCATTCTGGCGGGCTCTGTCGCCATAGGCTCGTGGAGCTCCGCTGCCGAGCTATTGGTTAATTTTTTAATTCACTGCATGAACCAGTGGCCGTGCAGTTTCACTGCGTGACTGAAAAAGGCTTCAGTTCAAGAGAAAAAAGATGTACACACACACAGTAATTTAGTAAATAGCTTTTTAAGCTATAATATGTAAAAAGAAATAAACTCTGAACTACAATATAGGAGCACATAATATTTAAAAATACACAAAACAAAAAACTTTATATTTAAGATATTCAAATTAAACAATCATATATATTGGAGCTTTGTATAGCCTCATGCTAAAACAAAAAAATTGTATATTAAAAACACTAACTAAAAATATAAATGGAAGAGAGCACCTTGGACATAGTTAAACGTCTCCTTTTGTGTTTTACAGATGCCAGTCATATTGGTTTAGATCAAGAGGAGGTTGCTTATGATGGTTTTAATTCTTGGTTGAACTTTCCCTTTAACAATCACTTCTCAAATATGTCATAATCAGGGATAATCTAAAAGCCCCCACAAGCAAGTATGACTAATAACAAGGAGTCTTTGTTTATTCCAGTTAGCATGACAGAAAGATGCAAACTCACTGCAATAGCATCGGGACGAAGCCAATTCAAAAACGTGTACTGGCCAGAGTTTGTCTTCAGAAAGTACGCAGCCAAAGAAAACAACTCCAGCTTTAGAAGCATCATTGCCCTTTAAAACCGCCTGTTCGTCTGTGGACAGATTGACTTAGAGCAAGAGAACGGACGGACGTCATGGCGAGCTGCAACACAAGGTTGAACGAGTTGTGTAAGACGTAGAGGCCTCGATCCCTAGAAGCCGACCAAAACATCTGAACCCATTTCACAAAGAACGGTTTAATAAAAATCCAGATGTGCACTTTATGTTCAAGGATATCTTTATAAAACGACCATGAAATAGAACTCAAAGGCAGATTTTCATCCAGTTCTGTCAAGGCTTGCAATACAACGCCAAATTGTGGTAAAGGGAATATAACCTACAGTATGTGTTTCAGCTTAAGCATGAAACGCTACTGCCTAGAGGGCTTTTAATGTGTGTGTGCCTGAGAAAATGATGATTCCCTCATCAGTCCTCGATATTTTACAGTCAATAGAAACATCACCACATTGACCAAGTGTGCTGCGTTTTGGCATAACATATAATTTAAAAGCCATACAAATGAGGCAAGAAGAAATAACAAAACAGCTCAATGATATGGAGGGCTGCACAAATAATCCTTAATCTTTCTACTTGAACGAAAAGCACAATTGTTCCCCTGCCTGCTGGATGAAGTGCTGTTGGTTCTTCATTTAAGCAGACACAGTTTAAAAAAAAACTCACGCAGCTGCCTGCCAATACACACGCAACACCCTAAGTAAAGTCACATGCTCCTGCTACACAACCGTCTGCCAGCGCTGGAACCGTGTCTCTCGAACCGAACAGTTCATGTTGGTCTACTGACCACAAACTGTCACACCTGAAATATTTCTTCTGGCCTAACAACTCGGTGAGAATAGGCTGAGGTGTCATTGTACTTATTTTGAACTTTGCTTAGCCTGAAATTATTCATACTTATTGTGACCAATCGTGCATAGTTCAAATAAGTACATAGCTCATTCAAAAACCCTCATGTGATGATTATCGCTGTCCAAAACACATAATTTGGATGAGCACATTCATGGATAAACACTTTCAAGGATGAAATGATTCAGTGGCTCTGCTGAAAGCTACATATTTCTTACTGAAAAGGCCAACGACCTGATCGCAAGTAACTTTGTTGAGAGCTACATGTCCCATAGTAAAAGTATGCAAAAAAAAAAAAAACCTTGATTCAAAAAAGGATCAGAAGTTCAGATGAAAAGCAATATTTAATTGGGCTTTTCTTTGTCTAATAATAAAATGACATTCTTAATGAATAATCATAAATACAGATAGATATGTATTGTGTTATAGAGCTACTTATCTAATAGAAAAGGACAAGGCAAAATATTTCCAACTTAAAAAAAATGGTTAAAAAAAAAAAGTAGATCCGGAGTTTGACTGTGCATTAGGCATTTAAATATTTTTGCTATAGCTATATATTGCATGTTGAAGAGACCAACACATTGTGTTACGTACAATCTGAAGTTTTACGAATTGGTGATTTTCGTATATGAATTTGTATGAAAACATATGGTTTATAGGAAAAAGCCATGACGCTTCACCCTTAACCTCAGTGGAGCAAGAGCAGATTGTATGAAAAACGGTGTTAGATTTGGATGTTTTTGTCTTCGTTTAACAAGTAAACCTCCCTTGGTCAACCCACACAAAAAAAAAAACACCCCACTAAATTCAATAGGCAAAGCTAGCAGGAACAGCAGTCTCTTCTGGCAGTAAAATGACATCTAATGACTAATATATTCTGGTAAACAGAGTCCTACCACACTGAGAATGGCTGTGGAGAATGACTGGAAGTGAAGTGAGGTCACTCACTCACTCACTCACTCACTCACACACTCACTTCAATCAATGAAGTAGTTGAAAAAAAACGTAATTAACTTGAACAACATCAACAATTGTAATGACTTGCATTGAACAAAATTAAATTAAGATCCATCTTTCATATCAGCAGTGAATTAGCAGTTAATATAAGCTACTATTGCTCAAAATATAAGTCACTTTGGAAGATAAAACACAATACCTTTATGAGAGGCTAACTTATTTAGCTCAAAAACAGCTCTCGTACTCCAATATAAAGAAATTCCCATTGTTACCGAAATATGACTCACCTTAAGACATTTAGAGCAGGACCTCAAACAATCATCTAGGCAGCTGTGTTTGGTCAATACTTCCAGTTAATCAGTTAGCTGGAGGACTAGTTTTCCACCATGCTACTTCAGCCAAAAGGCCTTCTTTTAAAAGCTTTATAAACTTCCTCCACTTTTCCAAATAATGGCCCAATTAGAGTGGAAATCCTCAAGATTCGTTGATTATCTGTTCTATCTGCCTTAAGGCAGATGGATTGCATGCCCCACCTCTGCTACACAAAACATTAATGATGCTGCCCCTCTCAGTGGATTGTTAGCTTGAAGCTAATTAAGTGAATGGCAGCCATTTTAAAAGCTCCAAAATCAACGCTATCTGGTTTGTGTCCTACCTGAACAAATAAAATCTATTTGCAGAAAGAGTTGCAAAATTATTGTTCACAAATAGTGGAGACCAGAGACATGCTTAAAAAAGACTATAGATTAGACTGATGTAAACTTCTCTTTCTACCAGAAGATAGATAGACAGACAGACAGACAGACAGACAGACAGATAGATAGATAGATAGATAGATAGACAGACATAGACAGACAGACATAGATAGATAGACAGATAGATAGATAGATAGATAGATAGATAGATAGATAGATAGATAGATAGATAGATAGTTAGGTAGATGGACAGACACTGTGATTAATGAAACTGATTATTTATTTACTGTTTGAAAATTCTGTTGTCTAAATATTGGCTGATTGTATTATGACTGTAAAGGTGCGGGATAATAAAATTAACTAAATTATAAATATTATTTAAACAATTACATTTTTTCCCCAATCAATAAAAACTAATAATATAATTAAAAAGAACAAAATACTATATAATATTTTAATCATCTTTGGTTATCTACTAATAAATAAAAAAAAAAACAAAAATACAATTTAAACATAATAAACATAAAATTAATGAAATATATAAAAATAGTGCATAGATAGTAGATAGATAGATGATAGATAGATCGACAGACACTGTGAGTAATGAAACTGATTTATTTATTTACTGTTGAAATTATGTTGTCTAAAGTATTGGCTGATTTGGTTATGATCGGTTAAAAACTGAAAAAAAAACCCATAGATAATTGGTGGAAAAACACAAAAAATGTATACTACGATATACAGTACTTTAAGATCTTTGTTATCTAATTAGTAAAATAATAATAAAAATATAAAAACATAAAATTATTAAAATGTATATATAAATATAGTGTATAGATGATTTATGAAAGATAGATTAAATAAATGTGTACAATTGATTATTTTCCTAAAAAAATTTTTTTTAAATGGTTGTCTTTGAGGAAGTTATGAGCAATATTAGTTATGGAATAATGGCTGAAGACAGTTCTTGACCACATTTTTGTCTTTATATACATTTTTAATATTATGAATCCTTCTCAATGTAAATATTTTAATGCTATTGTTATCGTTGGCACACATGTATGTTGCTTATACCAAAAGATGGCAGGTAGATTTGTTGCAGTCTGAGAGTTATGAGGGTAAATGTGAAAAATGTTACCTCGGCCTCTCCTCCCTCAGTGATTTTGTTGACTTTAGTTCAGAGCCCTAAATTGACAGCACATGTATAGCCAAAGCCTGTGTACCTACCTGTTCTGCTGGTTGTTTTCGGGGTTTGTCTCAAGGAAATACCATCAGAGCAGATCCTGCCACATAATGCTTCACTCATGCCTCTCTTTGTTCTGACATTCTGGGAATAAAGAACCAAGCAATGTTTTTCATTTATCGAAAGGTCAGATGAAACCTGTTCTCTGAGGCCTTTAGATCTCTGAGAGGTCAAATGGATACAAATCAAGCATTGAAAATTAAAAAAGAGAACTCATTAAAAAAAAACAGGCTGATATCCTCTTTTGACTATGTGCAGCTGAATGATTTGTTTTGCATGGGGATGGATAACAGCAAAGACTTTTAAGCAAGACTTTCTTCAGAAGGAACAGCTGGCTCTCCAAAAAGATGCCATTCAAATGCAGACGCTGGATGACTTCCTAATGAACAGAAGTTCCACAGTTATGAGAGCTCCTCGGCCTGGCTTTGAAAACAGTTTAACTGCATTTACACACACAATGGAAACAGAAGGAGAAGAAGCTGTCCTGCATACTGCTTCAAAGCATACTTGTACTGACCATAGATTTATTTGTGCTTTATGTCGGGATTAATTTGTCTTAGTTCAGTCATAAATAAAAGGAGTGGAGGCCAGTCAGCTGACCACTGGTGGTGGTCCAAAATCTTCAGGAGAGGGAGAGATGGGAAAAAGAGTGAAACTACATAATGTTCTTGGGTGGCCTGGAGACTTTGACAGTATATCTGTTCATGGGAAATTCTGCAGTAATCCAATGATGGTAGAACAGTATAGATACTTGTTTTTGGTTAAATATGAATATTAGTATATATGTCTTATATTATTCTTTATGATAACATTTTTTTTTAACTTTTTAGACCTGGATACGTCCGTTTAATGCAACAAAATAAATAAAATACAATAATAAATAATCAAAACAATACAAATAAATTAAAACAAAATTATATAAATGTATATATACATTTTTAAAAATGTAAATATAGTACAGAGATAGACGCACATGTCCAATAGTAAAAGTATGCAAAAAATTCCAATACAATTAATAAAAATGGTTTAAAAACAATAGATAGATAGATAGATAGATAGATAGATAGCTAGATAGATAGATAGTAAATAGCTAGATAGAGAGATAGATAGATAGATAGATAGATAGTAGATAGATAGATAGATAGATAGAATAGATAGATAGTAGATGATAGATAGATAGAAGATAGATAGATAGATAGGACACAATTCCCTAGAATATCATGATTAATCATTAAGATTTGTACTCATGGAAATTACTAAAGTAGTCAAACCTGTTCATTAGAAGGGGGTGTGCCAATACTTTTGTCCATATAGTGTAGATAGATAGATAGATAGACAGACAGACAAAATATCATGACATTAAGGCTTGCATGGGAGTGTCTCTTGTGAAATGGCACACATGCTACCATTTATTAGTTCAAAACTGAAATCTCAAAATTGAAATATGCTCTCAATCCCCTTCTTTTTTTCACAATTTGAGTCATGTGGCGTTAAGATACTTCCCATCTTCCTGACTCCCATTGCGGGGATATATCAGAATGGGATGGTAGACATATGCTCAACTGCCAAATTGTCATTTACACAGGAAACTGATGAAGATTTGTTCATAGTGCTTTTAATGGAATTGCTCATTTTGTAGCACTAGACCAAGACAGACTAACCACATCCTGTTTGAGAGTGGAGTGTGAAAAAGGGTTTGAGGTTTGGCAGGGGCTAAAGACCCCAGGAATCAGATTTTTGATTTGGGTGTGGCTGCTTTGACTATATCATAAGTCCATGAAGAAATTTAAATCCAGTGTTGACATTTATATAATCCTTTGAGCCGCTAGCATATCATTTCCTGACCCTCATGTGTCACCCAAAAAATACAGTGTAGAATCTGCACACTACATTTTGTTGTACATTTGTGGTGGATGGCAGGCCTGAATCATACTTAAAGCTGAGGCAATTGCTTGCAAGTCTCCATGATACCTTGTAAAATAATACTGATTTGTTTAATTTACATATTATTTCAAGTATGCTATGAAAACCTGTTTCCACTAAGTAAAAAAAAGGTAATTGCAATTTTTTTTTATTTCACAGTTTTTTTCTAGCAATTCTGTGTTTATATCTCACAATTCAGACTTCTTTTACGCAAATCTTTCAAAAAAATTGGTACTTTCTCACAATTTTGAATTTATATCTCACATTTTTTTCTGTCCACCCCAAAATAAAAAATAAAAAGGCAATTGTAACTTTTTATCTACATTTTTATGAGTGTTTATTCATTAAAAAAGAATATTATGAAGTAGCAAATCATCTAAAAGTTAATGCAAATTGACAATTCAGACTTTTTTCTTGCAAATCTGTGAAAAAGTGAGGATTGCAAGATATAAACTCTGACTTTCTTTCTTGAGGTTATATCTCACTTTTTTTGTGTTCCAACACAAATGAAATAAAAGGATTGCAAACTTTTATCATATAATTATGAGTGTTCATTCAATAAAAAAAATTACAATATAAAATAGCAAATCATCTAAAGTAAAGGGTCTTAGTGTGCATAAAAAATAACTTATTTTGTGTATTTGGTGTAATGAAATTTGTTTATGTGGTTTAAGGTAAAAAAAACAAATTATTTTCCACATAATGTACATTATTGTTTCTCCTCTATGCCCGCCTTTCTGAAACACTTAAATTTTTAAGCGAGTTTTGCTTGATTGGCCAGCTATCCAGTGCGTTGTGGTTGGCCGAATACCTCAAGCTTGTGACGGAAATGTTACGCCCCTTACCTTACTTTGATGTCCTGTCCGGCCGGAGCGACGAGACAAAAAACATTAAAACCCATTATAACGAGGCATTTGTTGCATCCAAGTTGGGGACATAATTATGGATTATAAGAACTTATACTGTCTTTTTACGTATGTGTTGCATCGCACCGTGTAAATAAGAAAACAGGTCTGCAATTTTGATCGGAAGAGAAATAACAAACAAACAAAGTGTCACTCTACACTGCTCAAAACTCGCCTTTGAATCGTCAGTGGCAAATCCTGTAAAATATAAAAAAAACGGACTTAAAGTCTGTGCAGTCAGAAAGACGGCATTGTTACTCTTCCAGGATCAGGAAACAGTCCTCCATAAAATGCGCTGGACACATCAGAATATTTGGGTTAAACTGTTCTGAAACAGTGCTGTAAATACAACTTAACCAGGAGTTTCTAGTCGTGTCCTCTTTTGGAAGCCAAACAAAGTAGTTTCGCTTTCAAAACGAAACACACAGCAGGCTAGAGTGAGCGGAGGCCGGAGGCCTAGAGTGAGCGGAGGCTGGATTGAGTGAACGGAGGCGGGCGGGCTTGAGAGCGGCGCGGCCAGCAGGCTTGCGGCAACCACATGTGACGACCCCGGGCTGGACTCCTCTTAGCTCAAAGTTGATGTATTTCCTCAGCGACCAGCACGGATCAGCTCTAGGCATGACAAAGCGGATATCGTCCTCTTTTGGAAGGCCAAACAAAGTAGTTTCGCTTTCACAACAAAACACACAGTGCCTTTACGACATGGTGGCGGCGGTAACAACAATACTACAGTGAGAATAAAAGTTACGCCTTCTTTCTTTGCATGAACATTTGGGCGGTGTTATGCAAATCTTCCCACATCGTGACGTAGACGTGGGGGCGTGTTAGAACGAGCCATTTTAGGTAGGCGTGGTTGACTCTTAACTTTTATAAAGAAAGCTCTTTGGATTTGATCGATAGATAGATAGATAGATAGATAGATAGATAGATAGATAGATAGATAGATAGATAGATAGATAGATAGATGCAACTTGCATCACAAAATCAAAAAGGCAATTGCAACTTTTTTGATAGATAGATAGATAGATAGATAGATAGATAGATAGATAGATAGATAGATAGATAGATAGATAGATAGATATATAGACAGATAGATAGATAAATGCAACTTGCATCACAAAATTAATACTTTTTTCTCAAAATTATGAGTGTTTATCTCACATTTCTGACTTTTCAGAATTGTAAGTTTAAATGCAGTTCTGCTTTTATATGTATCACAATTCTGGGTTATATCTCGCAATTGTCGAAATTGTGAGATATAAGTTTAGAATTGTGAGGAAAAAAAGTTAAAATATATAAATAACACTATTGTTGATTTTGTTTTCTCATTGCTGGCTTGTGATGTCAGGATGAGTTTTCAAATAATCAGTTTGTTGATTGTTTCTTCTTGTGTTACATCTACGTCTATATAAGTCTAAAAGCTCTGTGTGTAGCGATTTCAAGTCATATGCAAGTTTTTTTGTGATGTTATTAGTACTTTAAGATAACAAGATGTTTTGATTTAAACATTTAAGAAATTCAACTCAAAAGAAACCATTCAAACTATAACTTTTACTTTGAATTGTACAAACACCTAACTCAGTGTCTGGAAGGCATGCCCATCACCAACACCAACTTGAAACACTTGAAGCATGAACCACAAAATGAGGGCTGGCGATTTCTCAGCAGCGTCAGCTTTGAAAACAACATTTGTCATGCTGATGGGGAAAATGTGAAGTGTAATCAACCGTAAGCAGGAAAAGATTTGCAGAGATTACAGAAATTGTCAAACAAGTGCAGTTGTTTTGAAATATGTCACCATCAAGTCACATCTCAAACACAGTTGGGTCTGGGATAAAATCCAGTGAGATTTGAAGGAAATCTGGGTCTTTTCCACTGAAATTTATGGCCAGAAACAAAACAGATGGAGTCTGCCGTAGCTCACTGTGTAGTAGCGTAACTGCTGCTTAGTGAAATTGCTTCAGTCTATTTCAGAATTCATCAGACAGAAAGATTAGAAGATGAATAGAAGATAGAAGAGTCAACCTGACAGGATTAATTTTGCTTGACATTACATTATCCATGCCTGTTACACAACAAGTTGCGACATAAATAAATACATGAAATAATAACCTGAGTTTAGTTTTTTATAATCTGACCGGTAATTAGGTTTACAAGCTCAAAATAAGTAAAAAAATAGTTTATTACAACCAGAGGCGGACAAAGTACTCAACTCCATTACTTGAGTGAAAGTACAGATACTGCTGGTCAAACATTACTCCATTACAAGTAAAAGTTGTAAAGACAGATTTTTACTTAAGTAAAAGTACAGAAGTACTTGCTTTTAAAAGTACTTAAGTACCAAAAGTAAATTTCCTTTTTTATGTCAATGCACTGTTTTATTGTTGTACGTAATACTTGCAATACTTCTGAAGTAACTTAGAATACATTACACCTACTAGCTTTTAGTATCTTTGGAATAAAGAGTTTTAGAATGTTAAAAACATATGGGGGGAAAAAACTAAACAAAAAAAATGATTGAACACCCCTACCCACCACCACAAAAGCAGGATGGTAGTGATCTCACATAGCTCTGACAGTGTGTGCACACATCTATGTGTAGCCATTCATCCACATTTTAAACAGAGTGGACAGTGAAATCCTGTAAATACAGAGTGATAAGGAAGAAAATAAAACATCAAACCTGCTTTAAACCCAGCAACACAACTGTAGCTGTAAAACTTTACAACAGCAACACTGCTTTAACAAAAAAAAGCAAAACAGCAAGACATTTGACATCAAAACATTTTTTTTAAAATGCTGTCTAATCGCTCTCACTGTACTTCGATGTCACACAGAACGGTCTGGGTAGTGTGTGTGTGTAGTTTAACATATTGCAATTAAATGTTTTCGGTTTATTACGGGGTAGGAACAACAGTCTTCGTGGCGTATACATACACAATTTAGCAAAATCAGAAAATATTGTGTGTAATATATACCACAATATTTACTTCTTTTGAGTTGTTGTAAATAAATATCACATTTGGAAATGGTCAGTGTTCAAAAAATGCTGGGAAATGTCTTCATGTAGCCCCAAGAGTGATTATTTATAAACTGTCTGAAAAAAGAAAGTCAGGTTTTAGAGAAGAAAAAAAATCACTCACTGACTTTCAAAACTGCTACATAGTAACGACTTTCTACTACCAGGATCTTGATAGAAATGTAGTGGAGATAAAAGTACAATATTTGTCTTTCAAAAGTAGTGAAGTTAAAGTCACAAGTTCCCAGAAAAAAATAATACTCAATTAAAGTACAGATACTCAAAAAGTGTACTTAAGTACAATACTCAAGTAAATGTACTTAGTTACTGTCAACCTCTGATTACAACGTACCAAACATTAAGCCTACGCGTGCACATCATGCAACACCCACGCACTAGCACACCACGACCCGCGGCCTATCCGCACGCGCCACCTCCACGCCAAGCCCCCCCACACTTGCAGGTTGTCCGCCGCCCCCCTCTATTGCATTGCAAAATGGGACATTACATGGTGTGTGCAAATGTACAGTGCAACAGTCATGTTTCCAAAATAAAAATCACATTCACTTTCTCGAAAGGTGAGAAATTTTTATTAAAGATACCTTAAAAAAATGTAAAGACAAACCTGATCTATGAAGTATTTAACTCAATTCACAATTTTTTGTTTTGCCTTTGTTGAATCCATCAGTCCACAATGTCTCAACATAGTTTTTTAAATATTCACATTTAACTGTGAAACACCAAACCGAGAAACACCCCCACTCCTATGAAGCAATTGAGTCAGTATTCCTATGCTCTTACTTATATATTTCTATATATACAGCGGAGAATAAAATTAGAGAACAACCTATAATTTCCTAAATTTCAAGGTCACTGCTTAGTCCTATTTGAAGTAATCATAACAGGAGTAGAAGGGCAGTTTTTTTACAGAAGATTATAAATGAATTCCGAGTATGGGTCACCATACTTGGCCACATGTCACTTCACTCACTTAAGTTATTGATTTTAATCTGGCACCTCGTGCTAATTTCCTTAATTATATGGCAAACCCTATTTAACTGGCAGCATTCAAAAACGTTCTTTAGCCCCTTGAGGTTAGCGGAGGAGTCTCTCCCGATACACATGTCCATAAAGCACGCAGAGATGTGGTTGTAACAATAACATCCCGTGGTTTATTGATCACAATCTCTGGTTTACTTTCCAAACAAGATTACAAAATAAAACTTCCAAGAACATGAAATGCGGTACCATCGCATGTGATTGAAGAAACTATTGCTTTTCACCTTCTAACTCTGTCCTGCCAAACAATGCTGCTTCACTATTATGACCTGCACTTTCGCTCCATAGTGACGCGTAAGGGAGTAAGCGCAACTAAATTCACATGACAGGTTAGTCCAAGAATTAAACAAAGTTTCCTCATATATTTAAATCATAATGTTTGAAATACAAAATAAATAAATCAGACTTAATCAAGAATTTAAATATGGCTCCTACATCCAGACCCCTAACTGTTATTGCCAAAGGCAGAACAATTACCAAACACAAAATATTCAATGGAGCCAAAACACATAACTAGATACAGTCTTGCCATATGTTCAATATATCAAACCAAATGTCATTTCATATTGCATTCATCAGATCAATTACATTGCATTACGTTTATCAATGTCAGTACATTGTCAAATTTTTTCTATACAATTCCCATAGTCCATGTCCTGCAACGTATACTCCATAAGGAGGGAAATAGATCTCTAATTTTCACTGAAATTGCAAGATCGCGGGCCACTCTAAGGTGACTGAAACCCTGCGACAGGAGGCAGTCCACATGAAGGCCAAAGGGATGACCCTCACATGAGAAGTTGGTCATCCCAAATCTGTGATTTCTAGAATATTGCAGCTTTACTAATTCATTCAAGTCCCCCAAAACGGCTGGACGCCCACATGCACGAATGCACGAGAAGACAGGATGAGTCAGGGAATCTCAATAGGGAATCGGTTCAACAATGCAGCTGGAATTGCTTGCCAGTTCAGCAATGAACAAGGTAAGGATCTGTCTCAGCATGTTTAAGAGAAGTCGGAATGAAAACGCACTCTGCTGTGAGTCTCTCATCAGCAGAAAGAATAAAAAGGCTAAGCTCACCTTTGCTGAGGAGCATGTTGTGTCGACAGAGGAGAACTCATCCAAAATTCACTTTAGTGATGAGTGCGAGTTTAATTGACTTGAGTCCAATGGGAAACATTTTGTTCGGTGTCAAACTGGGGAAGATTGAACCCAAAGTGTGTAAAGAAGTCAGTGAAAGGAGGATGAAGAAGTGTCATCGCAATTTAAGTGATGAAGATTAACAAAATTTCGTAAAAATCAAGGTATTAAAAGCTATACTCTAAGTGTTGCTCTCCACGGTCATAGCTCAGCTAAATCAAAAGTTTTATATTTATCTGGGTTTTTTTATTTATTTGATCATACCTTCATTCTATTCTTTCCCTCACTAAAGCCGTTAAGTACACAATCTTATACCTTTTGTCTTTTTGTCTGATTTTCAAATACATTTTGTTTCAACTCCAAGTTTGTGATGTTGTGATTCATGTCATAGCTGTCTGCTTTAGTACATGGCTTATAACTCTTTATAAAAATCCACATGGGAAAAATTAATTAAAAAAAAAATCTTCTGGAACCAATGATGCAAAAAATGGTAAACGGGCACTGTTAGGAAAATGCCGTATTATATGGCTCTCTGGAAGACTTGATTCTGATTGGCCAATTAGGGACAAACATGAAAACCTTTACAAATGCAGACAAATTTAATTTTATACAAATCTTTTATTTGGCATTATACAAGGATATAACAGGTGTAACAGGCTACATATATTTCTGTGGGTATAAAAGTCAAAGTAAGTTCTACAGAAATGTGTCGTCTCCAGGTGTAGACACACAATGCTGTTGGGAATGAGAGAGTGTCATGCTGAGGTCAGCAGGGGCAGTGCTGTGCATGTCCAACATTATACATACATTTCTAACATTCATATTCTCTGCTAATGCCATAAAATGTCCACTTTTGTTGATTGTTATTGAAAAGAATTCTCAAAAATCCCTTTATCAACAAATGATTTGGCACATCATGTGATAAATTGTGTTTATTAATGCAAGGCAGCAATAAATACTCTTATGAACAGACAACTAAGCATGCTGACAGACATAAAAGTTCAAGTGCAGGCTTATCTTTTTCTGATAAACACATTACATTCTAGAATTTCAAATGGTTGTAACATTTTTATTTCTAAGAAATATTGGCATCTGTGGAAAAAAGTACACAATCTTTCTTCTGGTCAAAATTAAAAAAATAAGAGTCTATTGCTGACTCACAATATTGAAATGCCCCTTTAAATTGCATAAATGTTTGATTGGCTTTGTGTCTGCCGTACACACCGTTACAAGCCTGTAGAAAGCAAAGACAAAAACATCAGTTGCCTGGAGACAGCCGTCGGTTCCATATGACCACTAATAATCATAACAACCTCAGTAATTACCATAAAAACAGCCTTTAATATTTGAGCATGTCAAAGACAAATGTGAGAATGGAAAAATGAGCCGATCCATGTCATGCTGCACATTCACAGGCGTGTGTACGGATGAGGTCAGAGGAATCGGCACCCAGCTTTGGGTCGGTTAGTCCAGTTCCACCACAAAGCTTAACTGGCTGCATGTGACTATACAGGCTTGTCTGCCCTCTTCAACTGTAAAACCTCGGCTGGGCACGAGAAGTCAAACCACAGAGGAGACACTTTCATCATTACCGTGACTCTCAGCTGCCACATGCTCGAGTGGCACCCAGCTAAGTCAACAGAAACGAACATCGGACGGCCTCTTTCCAAAACACTGGGACCTCATGTAGTGTCAGACTGCTGTAAAAGTGATCTCACAGTGCATTGTGGGTGCTATATATTTATGTCAGTCAATGAGGCCTGAGTCACTTATTGTAATTTTGATGAACTTAATGTGAAGGAATGCTAAAACCACCATCATCATTTTAACTGAATGTCTCTAATTTTGTTTCTTAGGAGAATTCATACGGCAAGACTACGACCCAAATCTTCTGTCAGACTTTTTTTCAGAGGGTAAGATTCATAAGATTCATTCACAGGCAATTAGTTGGCCCTCTGTGAGCATGATGGACTGATGTGTTGGAATGTTTACCTGAGAACACTGATCTCTTGCTGGCATCTCTCACTCCACTTGGATTACCTAAAAAGAGCCAAAATACAGGAGAAAAGCTTGTAAATGGTTTCATGCTGAGAATTTTCAAACATATAATTCAATATAATAGAATGAGACACCTAAACCAAAACCTAAAAATCAGCAAAATAGTTTGAGGCAGGCAAGATTTTTTAATGTTTTACACGAAAGGCTTGTTATGCTTTAACACAGAGCTGCATTTATTTAATTAAACACAGTAAAAACTGTCACATTGTGAAATATTATACAAATACAGAAAACGAAGCGTGTATGTATGAATAATATTATTTAGACAATATTCGATTTAATTCCTGTGAAGGAAGACATATTCTAGTCTTCAAGTGCATAGATCACTCCCACAATCATTATGATTATGGCCGATTGGGTGCCTCAAGAAAGGATTTAATTATTTAATAATAATACTGGAAAAACAACAGTCTGTGATGCGATAATTTTATGAGGAAAACTGTAACAAAACTTATTACTTAGAAAGTCATCACAGAACAATGATACAGGCATTTATTTGACCCACGTGAGTCACTTGCGTAAATGCAATGTAAAAAATTGTAATGTGTCCTTGCTGAATAAAAGTATTAATTCTTATAAATAAATAAATACACAAGCAAACACACAAGCTTACTGGGCCCAAACTTTTAAACAGTAGGGTAAGCTAAAACTAAATTTCCAAATTAGGTTTGCAGTCATTTTGCATTGATTTTGGCAGGAAATCTGCACCATACATTCAGAACAGATTTAAACATAACACTTAAAATAGAGCTATGCTTACTTGTATTCGCAGCTGAAAACATGACCAAATATACAAAAATATACAATAAATGAATATACAAATAGCGGAGGTTGTGGAAAACGGGTCTTCCAGTTCTGTGGATTTCTACATGGAGATTTTGTGCGGTCCTGCCGATCAGTCATAGTAAAATATACAAATATTTTTATACTAACATCAAACTACTAAAATATTACATTTGAGAAATCAAACTTCCCTACAGATCATAAGCCAGAGTTATCAGTTCTCATTAGGAAAGGGAGTCGTTATATTAAAGGCATGAAATTTGAAATGAATGGCGTAGTGGCTGAAATGTTTTAAGGGTTAGTGGTTACCCCATTGTGGGCGTTCCTGCAATAACAGGAAATTGTTATGGAACTTGTTCTTTGCCATGCACTTGATGTCTATTCAGAACCCTGTGTTGGAAAACAGACTAAACTCCAACAGACAGCATCAACAGTCACTGTGGCAGCCAATCAGCAAATGTTCTGAATGCCAAATGCTGGCAGTGCCAGGCGTTCTCACTAACAGACTATGCCTCATGTTCCTTTAAATAACTGGGCTGGCACGACAGTTCCAGCAAGCATGCTTGTTAGCACAATATCCTTATTTTACGCAAGATATGTTTTTGGCAAAATGGAGCCTGTCATGTGTAGTTACATTTCATTTGATAGCAGGGCTTGGATTGCTTGTATAATATTTTGCTTGTCTAGAAATCTTTGGACGTTTCTCTGGCAGTGTGATTGTGTGTTCCAAACATATGTCGAAATCATTTGTTTACCAAATAAATATTATACCAGATCTATAGCAAATATTTGCCTAAAAGTGCTTCTGAGTTTAAGTTGAAAAGGTACAGAATCCACAGTAACATTTTCTCTGAACTTTGCATTTTGTTTTGCATCTGGCATTTTGTTATTATGAAAAGCTCTTCATCACAGACAATTGTCTTCATTCTGATAAAAATCACAATCATTCGTACATAATCCATGAACTCAAAGACACTCTCTCAGGGCTACAGCTTTGATATGCTACAATATTGAGGTCATTAACAGACTAATGGCTCATGAGGGACATGGAGATTCTGGCCATGTCACGTTCAAAGAGTGAAAAATGAGGCCAGCGGTATTCATTAGCGATGACGGACCATGATTTGGACAAATAATAATCATCTAATGACTCCAAGCATGCTTAAATCTTTCAGACATCCACTGGAATGGAGATCTAAGATATGTTCATGAGACCATATTAACATAATTAAAGTGTCCGATGTTTTTCAACCTTAAAGCCACACATGCTGCAGTCTTGCGTATGTGGAGACTAAAGGCCCGTTCACACCAAGCACGATAACTATAAAGATAACGATAAAGATATAGTTCTAAAAATCGTTCTCAATATTAAAGAAAAGCATAGTTCACACCACAACTATAACAATAAACGCACAGAGGAAGGATATTGTTAGAATCACTTTCAGAACAATTTTTTTTCAGCTTATGAATGATAAAAACAATGATAGCCAATCAGAATTATCATGCTGTAACGAGCTCAAGAATTTAAGAGGCATAGCATGTTATTCGCTAAGAATAGACAGACGATATCGATCGATGGCATGGACGCTAGTAAGATGTCTGCTTTATTAGTTATCGTTCTTGGTGTGAACGGGGCTTAAGGGAAGCTGTAAAAGTGCTGCTTGAAACCGGCTCCCTCAACCTGACTCATTTATTTCCAAGGGACGAGAGCTCAGATATCATCATTATAGGCCTATACAGAATTTAAACCATAATGCCACTGTAGAGAGATATTCACTATATACATCAGAATTACCACTTAATTCAATTCTGTGTAAGAATATCTTTTATAACTGGCAACAATAGTAATAGACTCTCCAAAGTTGATTTTTTTTATGTTGAATATGAAACTGTACACTTAAGGCCCGTTCCCACCAATAATGATAACTATAAGGATAAATATATTAGGGTCCACACCAACACACGATGACACGATTCGATTTATATAGGGTGAAAAGTCACCGGGACCGCTTTCAAGTTCCATCTAGTTTAGAAACAAATTTAACTGTGACAAAATCGATTTTAACCTCTATGAGAACAGTGAAGTCTGAGCCACAGCTACAATGATAATGACACAACAGCATTGACAGCCAATCAGAATCCACCTGATTTTAAAGCGCTTGAGCATTTAAAGTGGCAGACGACAAAACTGCAATGTGCTATATAAACATAACATTATTATGTGCTGATGTGGACGGTAATACATATTTCATTGTAGTTAGAGTTGCATAGCCTTTATGGAAATTAGGTAATACATAAACACACCCACAAAAGCCAGCTTTATATAGAAAGGCGGTGTGTCTGCAATGACAGTTGCTTTTTTAGCTGTATTTATGGATTGTTTAAACTGGATTGTGGGTGGTGT
Organism: Sinocyclocheilus anophthalmus; assembly: GCA_018155175.1. Lineage (NCBI taxonomy): Eukaryota > Metazoa > Chordata > Actinopteri > Cypriniformes > Cyprinidae > Sinocyclocheilus > Sinocyclocheilus anophthalmus. The sequence goes on along the minus strand of JADLZN010001339.1, from coordinate 65,665 downwards.
TAGCACCAAAATGCATTTTGCACCAAAGTGGTTTAGTGAATTTGTCCCTCAAATCTTGATGTCATGATCTGGTCAGTGGACGGGACGGGGTCAGAGATGTAATACTCACACTTGTCCTGCTCGGGTGGTTCCAGACAGTCACTCTCCGGGTCACTGGGGATTCGCCAGGGCTTCCTGACCGCCTGCAACTGCTGGTAAAACTCATCCTAGTAACACATATGATGAGAACAGAGAAATACATCATAACAATGACAACTTGGTTTAATACTTTGTTATATAATGTAATTAAATTAATAAATTTTTTTGGCCTGAATTTAATTGTCCAAAAGTGTCTAAATGCTTTCAGGGTCTTGCTGAAGCCTAAGCCTTAGCTTGCTTGTATCACTACTTGAACAGACTAGTAGTTTGGCTGGTTTTATAGGGGGGTGGGTACTTTTTAGATGGTGAAGTTGGGAAATCAGCTGGCCACCCAGCTTAACTCCAGCTTGGCCAGGCTGGGAGACCATCTTAAACCACCAAAAATCAACTTAAGATGGTTTAAACAGCAGAGTTTAAGAGTACAACAGCATACATATAGCCTTAAAGATACTATCAACTAAATACTACAAAACTCCAATTTTGATTTCAAGAGTTCTTCGAGGACATAATTTGCTTCAATATGCATTGAGTGTAATGATGGATCAGTGAAATCTGTGCAGAAATGTGGCGATTTGAAAAGCAACCAAATCCCCTGTGAACTGGAAACCCAAGATGTAGAGGGCATGGGCCTGTGCATGTCAGACCCATTCGTTCTACAGATGTTTTTATTTTCTTTTGAAATAATTACACCTCTGAGTCGAATCCTCTGAGCCAACCTCTAATAAATAAATTGCCCCCTGTTCGCTTCTAAAGACATTTATGTGTTCTTATCTCTGGTACAGGCCAGACAGGAAGCGTTCATACAGTACATCTACGCCGCATTTCAGTGCTAAATATGAAAACAGAAGAGAAGGACAAATCATCTGATCTCTTCCTGTAGATCCCATTCTGAACCGAATGAGATGTACAGGTGCATATTTATTTTTCATATTCAGGAGCTGAACTACTATAACAGCTGTGGGACCAGGTGGGTGCAATCAGAACACGATCAATGCATTTACTGTATGTTTTCATATTCTCATCAGTCATAAGAATATGATCTAACAATATGATTCCTGTTTGTGGCTATAAAATACCTCAAAAGGAGCTTTGGATTTATTAACAAGCCCTAATACCAAAAAATAAAAGAGAAAGAGAGCGGAAACCCAGAAATACCAGACTCCTTTCTTTTTCATACCAAGGGTAGTCATGTGTAAATCTGTTCTTTAGTTTCCCGTGGATCCTTTTATATTATATTGCTTAATCTCAATAGAGCATGAGATGAATAGGCCATAGTCAGACATGGACAATAGAATATTAGACAGCTTTTACAAACTAACCAGTACAATAACAGTGTGTGTGTGATTCTAAACCCACTGACCTTGAGGTTTACAGGGTTATTAAATGTGAGCTTTATTTTTTCTCAAGGCATGCATCAAATTGGACCTTAGTTTCCAAGCAGTAAGAGGCTTGTTAGATTAAATTTTATGACCAATTTTGAATATTTGGCACATAACAAAACGAAAGTCCAAAATATTGTACTGCATATTTGTGAGTGTGTGTGTCCAAAATTTACTTTCCTTTAGACTTAGTGAGACAGTTTTGGCAAGACAATTTATTTATATAAAAATATAATTTAAAATTAAAAAAAATATATATATCATTAATTTAATAAAAAAACAGATCAGACTTTTATCAGCAGGATGCATTAAATGATCAAAAGTAAAAGTAAAGACATTAATAATGTTACAAAAAAATTCTAAATTTAGATAAACAGTTCTTCACAAAGATATTAAAACATCTTGAAATAGGCACCTATATCATGTTTTCACACTTAAGCAGAACAGTCATTGTCAATATTATAATAGAACCAAAATAAAACAGAAACATATTCATAAGTTTATAATATGAGGTATATACAAATTTTGTCGATGATATTACATAGAAATGTTATTTAATTGTAATAACATTTACAATAGACTTTTGTTTACAGTTTTGTTTATAAATAACATAATTAAACATATATTATATATAATAATGTTGATGTGATTATATGTGTATGTGGGTGTGTTAATGTGTACCTCTGTCAATGTGCTCCACAGTCCTCCATATAAATCTGTCGTGCTCAGGCCTGGCGGTGTGAGAATCGGTCTGGTTATCTGTCCTGTCGGCGTGACTGGTCTGCTTCTAGAGCGCCCGTACACCCGTTCTTTGTTCCCGTGGCTTCCGGCAGTCAACGAGTGCATCATAAGACTATTGGGGGTCAAAGGTCTGCTGGGCGTCCGTACTCCACTAGGGGTTTGGGCACGGCTGCTGGGGTTGCTGGGAGATGTCCGGCCCATGACTAGGCTTGTGGGTTTAGTGTTGTGAAGTGGCAGGCCTGTGGTCTTTGTGGAAAGGCTGCTGGGAGACTGTGGTCTGGACGTCTGTCCGAGCACAGGCAGAGTGTTAGTGGTGTGGAAGAGGGGGTTTAAAAGCAAACTCCTATGAGGGCTGTTTGGACTTCGGTTCAGCTTCCCTTGCTCTGCCAGCTTGGCCAAGTCCTTCTCCACCTCTGAAGAAATCAAGACAATAAAAGTAAAGAATCACCATCTAGGGGACAATAACAGTTATGGCTTGTAAACATTTCGGTCATAGGTTATGTGGGACATGACCAGTGTTGGGGTAACGTGAGTTACGTAATCAGATCACTTTTTTCAAGTAACTAGTAAAGTAACGGGTTATTTTTAAATTTACAAGAAATTTCTGAGCTACTTTTTATATAAGTAATGTCAGTTACTTTGTTTCCAAATTTATTCACTGACACCTCTCCTGTTCCTGTGTTGAGAGAAACTGGGAGTGAGGTTCAGAAGCACTTCCTTCAGCCTGAGGCTTATTAAATTCACTTTTGATGTGAAAAGGCCTTTACAGTTGCCAAAAAGACAACTTTTGGGCTTTTTAGTTATTAAAAATAAACAAGCAAGCCCATCTCAGGTGACAAAAAGTAATGCAAAAGTAATGTAATGCATTACTTTCCATTAAAGGTAACTGAGTAATGCGATGAGTTATTTTTTATGGAGTACAATTATATTATGCATATGAGAAAGAGTGGACATTTTAGCCAAGTATGTTTGACTTTTGTATGCTCAGCTATAAATCGATGTGTGCAATAATTTATAAAAAATACATATATTTGTTATTCCCAGAAATTGTATTCTGATTCAACACACTAACAGCCTTAAAACTCATCAGTGTATTGATGTGGAGTACTGACTCACCACTCATAGATTCCCATTAACAAACCACCAAAACAATTTCCTGAAGTTTTGCCGAGGTCTTTTAACAGTCATGGCAGCAGTATTTATTGTCAGTTGTAAAGTGTAAATTGGATGGCATGTTTACTTTGTACGAGTACAAGAGCGGTTTAATACGGCCTGCTTCATGTCAATATATTTGTTTGCTTGGTAGCAAGTCAAATATTTTTGTTTATGCAAGTCTGTTGCACATTTTCAGATGGAACATCTGGACGTGTCAACCAGTGTTCAGTCTGAGAGGAACTGAGGATTCGGAGGAAACAACATGTGACATATTATAAATAGTATGTACAAGTTTGATTTGTGTTTCAGAAACCTTGACTACCTGACTTGTAAGCAAACAGTTCTTTCTCCGGAGAAACGTCATGATACTTTTCAATATGAAACACATGCACGTTGTCCAGATTACTAATGTTATAGTGCAAATTCTAATTTTGCATAACACAGCTCTTGTAATTACTTCCCTTTTTGGAAACTATTCCAGATTGTTGTGATATATGATACAGTTAATTGTGTGAATGGATAATTAGATTGTTTTGTCTGTAGTCAATCAGAAGTAATTTCAAACCCCTGTGGGCCCATTTAAACAGCATACAGGAACTTATTCCAGCGATTTCTCACCTAAACACATATGTGGAGGAAAGGATTTGCTGTGAAATTATTACACAGACATAAATCATTTGTGATGATGGCAAACCCTACCAAATAAAGACATGAATAAAAAAAATGTATTTTTGTGTCCGTGTTTAAAATTTCCCACATGAAATTTAAAAGAGTTTGCAGTTGAGCTCACGGGTCCTAATGAGCCGATGCTGGAGGCTGAGAACCCAGGAGCCACAATTATGTTCACTGTAAACACCACACACACATAAACAATCATCATCACGAACGGAAGATAGTAATATGCATGCTAATAAGCAACTAGTTAAAGGGATAGTTCACCCAAAAGTGAAAATTCGTCCTAATTTACTCACCCTCATGTCGTTATTGACCTGTAAGAGTTTCTTTTTATGTTGAACACGAAGATATTTTGAAGAATGCTGATAATCAAACAGTTGATGGTTCCCCTAGTATGTCTTTCCCTACTAGTAAATGGGTACCAACAACTTTTTGGTTCTTCAAAATTCTTCAAAATATCTTCTTTTGTGTTCAACATAAGAAAGAAACTCAGAACGACCCGTGGCGAGGGTGAGGTAAATATGGACAAAATGTTAAAGATTTTGGGGGAACACTCCTCTAAAAGTGAAGAATTGGTACTTAAAACTACCCCAACCGCTCCGTTTTATCGAAGCCTCGAGCTGTAGTGACGAAGGACGATAGCATATATAGTGACCCTAAGACTAAAAAAGACTTTAGAGAGTTAACAAGAAGCAGCAAATCTAATCTATTATAAACAGCTCGTGATCAAAAAAAGCAAATGCGCTTCCCACAAGGCTACAATCCTCAAGCACGCAAACACATCATTTAGAACATATGCAACCTTATTGATTCCCGACTTTCTCCCTACACTCTTAAAAATAAAGGTGCTTCACGATGCCATAGAAGAACCTTTTTGTCTAAATGGCTCCATAAAGAACCTTTAAAATCTGAAGAACCTTTACGTTTCACAAAAGGCGAAAGTGTGGCGAAAGAAGGTTCTTCAGATTAAAAAAAGGTAAGAAAGAGATGGTTCTTTAAGAACCTTTGACTGAATGGTTCTTTATGGAACCAAAAATGGTTCTTCTATGGCATCGCTTGAAGAACCTTTTGAAGCACCTTTATTTTTAAGAGTGTACATATCTACATGTTCAAAATGTTCATCTAGCAGAGGAAGAGAGAGAGATCTGAGGAATTCCAGCTAGCTGAAAGTGATGCTTTATTTATCCAAAAGTGGCGTAAAGCTTTTCTCAGCCATTAAAAAAAAACATGCAATAACATTGTCCTTTGGGCACAAGTCAAATATCAAGCTCTTAAATTCCTAAAACAAAAACAACGCAGCCTGATCGTAAATTAAAAGGGGTCTTGAGGATTTAGTTGACCACATAATTGAGTTAATAATGAGATAAAAGAAGAAGCCTGGCTTTCAACACAGAGAACATTAAACGCAAGGGCGAAATACAAGCAGCCAGTGAAAAGGCGGGAAATATAGGCTGGGGGATGAGGGTAATGCCTGCGTCCTATGGGGACCGAAAAGGGCGTGACTATAGTATCAAGATATAACCAACGGACAACGGCATTTAAACAAATGCCCATTCGGAGGAATGGGATGACTGTTACGGCAAGTAGGTGGAATGTCAGAATAAGTTCCCGCTAGCATGAGCGCGGCAAGGGAATCACAAGCACACTGATTACAAAATAACATATAAACACTTCCCATACACGTCATGGGTGACCCAATTCTAATATTTGTGTAGAGAGAATGTGAGACAGAAGTGAAACAACAGGCATTTCAAAATAGCACTAATTGTTGTACATTGCATTCCAATTCCAAAAATCCAAATGCAGGTATTAATACATGAATATAAGGCCTGGACATCATTTAAATGAGTTGTTCGTATAAGAAAATGTATGATTTTTGTATTTAGTCAGTTAATAAATAGTCTAACTCCAAGACTATAAAAAAATTTTTTGGGTGGGATGGATTGCCTGTGTATTAAAAGAACGGCTTCTAGCAAAAAAGCATTTTTAAATTGTTAATAAACAAAGGTGCTGAATAATTTATAATAAACTAGAAATTAGATTTTTTGATAATTTAGCATTTTTATAAAAATTTGATCCGTCACACTAAGCTAAAAGTTTGAAGGACAGCTTTTAATTTTAAAATATATAGTTATTTAGTGATAATTGAATTAATCTTAAGTAATTTGTGTGGTGTGTGTGTGTGTGTGTCGTTGTGTGTGAGTGTGTATATATGTATGAAACTTCTTAGTACTTTATATTTTTAATGATTAAATGTGATTTCTGTAATTATTACAGAAACAGACAGACACGAATATGTGCTTTTGCAGACATTTAGCTAATCAAAAAAACACTATGCGTGCAAAAGCATAACATATTATGTCTATTGCTAAGGTGAAACTTTCGTGTTAAATGTCACCCTACCACATCCACACACACATACACACAGCTGTTGCCCTGAAGACTTAGTGAGAGTGCCCTTCTTAAATACGATAATGAGGTTCAAAGGATGCGACTGTGGACAAGTGAATGAAATAAAAAAAAGCAGTACAGTATAAACAAACAACTGTGCGACACATGTTGGAATGCTTGATGCTGTTTGAGCCTTTGAATTTGCAATGCGTGATCAGGCGGTTATACCAAACGGAAACACGAACGTCGCAAGCACGCACGCACAACACACCACACACACATCACACACACAACGTCTAACAAAGGTCTGCGAGATCAAACCATCAGCTGAGTTTGATCATCTACAGACAGAGATTTGTCATTTCACAGCGACGCTAACAAGCTAGTGTGCCGGCGGCATTATTAAATCAATCAAAGATGGTCACCATTTTTCACAACATATTTGAATAGGTGGCTCAGCTTTTAATTAGCCAATCAGACACCTTCATCCCTGTATTCGCAGGCAGACTTTCACATGTGTGGCCTTTGACAGTGTCAGGCTGTAATGGAAAGGTGGCCTGTTTTATATGTGTGTGGGTGTCTGTGTGTTAAAAACCTACCAGCAAGATGTTTGCCCATGTTCTCCAGTTCTTGGAGAAAAGCGACTCCTGGAGTGCAGCGCACTGTCTGGGACGTCTGGGGGCTCGGGACCTGATTGGCTTCACATCCGAGCCCAGACAGGGGAAGCTATGACACACACACACACACACACACACACACACACACACACACACACACAAAAACAGGCGTGCGATAGCATTGGAATGTCAACTCCTTTGATCTACATCGAGACTTATGCGTGAAAACAAGTGCAATATATGAATGTATAAAGAGAGGGCCAATTATTTTTTAAGAGAAATTAGAAAAACACTGAAAACCACAGATCTTTGGGATGAAAGTCTGGATGGCGGCAAGAACTGAACTTTTATTTGTGAACACTGTGCTAGATGTTCAGTAGTGGTTACAGGATTTTGAAGTAACAATCAATAAACTCTAGGGATCCGAGAACGGATGACGACAGGCAGCGTAGAGATCCTGCTATTACTATTTTGCGATAATAAACTTGCGGTTTGGAGATTAAGAATACAGCCTTTCAATTCAAGACTAAGGAGAATAAACCATAACAATAGATGAATCAAAATCATATTGGCATGTAATGATTTTGCTTATTGCTAACATGCATACTTGCCGGGCAACGCAAGAAACACTGTTTTTATAACAAATCTAGTCTTATTATTGGACTGGCACTGGTTTGTGGGATGCAAATGCTAAATGCTGTAACAGCAGGGCACTGAACCCCACACAACAAAAATAATTATAGATAAATATTCAGTCACACTTTATTTTAAGGTCCAATTCTCGCTATTAACAAACCATTAACTACGACTTTGGCCTCAATAAACTCCTAATTGGCTGATTATTAATAGTAAGGTAGTTGTTAAGTTTAGGTATGGTCATGCAGAATAAGGCATTAATATGCGCTTTATACGTACTAATAAACAGCCAATATGTTAGTAATATGCATGCTAATAAGCAAGTTAATAGTGAGAATTAGTCCCTACACTAAAGTGTTAACAATTATTCTTATTTTTCTTAACCTTCATATTAAAGCCAAGTAGCCAACATTAGGTATTGTATTTCAGTGGTAACCAGCTGAGAGGCCCAGATGCTTTATAAACAAGAGCTTAAAAATATTTAGCATAGCTAGCAAGCTAACTGGTTAGCCTAACTATTGATAACTGTGTCAAAGCCACTAGAAGGTAAGCCTGCAACAATTAGCCAAAAAAAGCATACCGGCTAATGCTAACCCTTCTGCTTTGGAAGTATGTGGGAAAGGAGACCAGAGGCCCTTTTTTCAAATGGATGTCAATGGAGGAGAGGCTTCACTATGCTGAATAAACAGCTTTTTAGAGGAAACGGCTTATCATTTAATAAATCGACAACCTATCTGCTAATCTTCAACTAAATAATATTTTTGGATTGAACTAATTTTAGAGTTTACCATGGAAAAAATGCAGTTTTATAAGAGAAGTCACTGACTTTTTGCAACAAGTGGTATTCAGCTTACGGCATTTCTCATTCATTCCAATGGTATCCGTAAATGGCTATTGAGTGTCACACAACTCTGACTGAAATTCAATAACGTCAATGCTGTAATTTGATTGGTTATTACGGCACACGTGATCCAAGTTAGCCGTTACGCTTTCTCCAATAGTAAGTAATACAGACCCTCTCATCTCCCTATAGTAAGATAGTCTCTGACTGTGTGTCATGCACTTAAAAACATTTTCTTGTTGTTTGTTGTTCTTTGGGAAGTTCTAGGGGGAAAATAGGATTTACACAAGGTAAAACATGTTAAACAGTTGAACTGATTGATGTTAAACTGAAATACTCTATTTTTACTAGTAGCATCATCAAAATAAACAAAATATTTGGTCACACTTTATTTTAAAGTCCAACTATTGCCATTAACTATGACTTTTGCCTCAATAAAACTCCTAATTTGCTGCTTATTAATATTAGTAAGGTAGTTACGTTAAGTTTAGGTATTGTGTAGGATTAGGGATGTAGAATATGGTCATGCAGAATATGTCTGTCACGAATCCAGTCCATGAACTTCCGTCGGCTAACCATCAGAGGTCACCCTTCCCATTCTCATTGACTCTCGCACTCACACTGTTGCATATCTTCCCGGACTACATATCCCATCATTCACAGCACTGATTGCACACAGCTGGTTCACTAATTGCACTCAACACTGATTGCACCCAGCTGTTTCATATCACTCCCTCACTATTTAACACTCACTCTGATCCCTTCCCTCTGCCGAGTATTGTTTAGCACTTATCAGTTTGATAGCTACACTACAGAGCCCTCGTTAGCCTAGCCTAGCCTAGCCTAACCTAGTCTTGCCTTGTCTTGTCTGTTTTCTCTGTTTTCCTGGATTTATCCCTTTAGTCTTGTCCCTTTTGATTCTGTTCGCCGTTCGATGACCTTCGCTAGCCCTAGGATTATTCTTGTGTCTTGCCCGCCATATATCTGTTTGCCCTTGTTCGACCCTGCCTGTGTTTCTGACCTCTCTGCTTAATAAAGCTTGCACATGGATCCGCATGTCTCACGTCTCGTCGGCTCCGTAACAATGTCCTTTATAAGTACTAATAAACAGGCAATATGTTAATAATAGGCATGCTAATAAGCAACTGGTTAATAGTGATAATTGGTCTCTATAGTAAACTGTTACCAAATATTTAATAAATTAGCACATCAAGAACAAAGGATGTAGTAATTTTTGAATGATGTGTGTTTAAAGCCTTAAAAAGTCAAACGACTAGAGAAAGAGCAAAGAACAATTTTAGAGAAAAGTACTGTACAGCTTTCATATAAAACACTATACTATAGTCTAGTACACTATAGAGTTACACTATAGGCTAGCAAGCTGCTTCCTACTGTGAAGGAAATAATTTTTGGTAAAGCATTACATGAAGCAATATGTTTGCTACTAAGGGACAGCATTACATTATAAGTCAAAACCCAAAGATCATCTCACATCAATTGCCAGATCATAAGCAGAACCGTATATCCCAGCAAATACATACACCGGTTCCACTTTATATTAAGTGGCCTTAACTGCTATGTACTTACATCCAAAAATAAGTACAATGTACTTATTGTGTTCATATAATATTGCAAAACACTTTTGCTTCTATTGAGGTGGGATACGGGTATGGTTAGGAACAGGTTTGGTGGTATGGGTAGGTTTAAGGGTGGGTTAAAGTGTAAGGGATGGGTCAACAGTATAACTATAAATGTAATTACAGAAGTAATTACATGCAGGTATTTTTAAAAATATATATAATTACAATGTAAAAACATGTAAGTACACTATAAGTGCATTGTATCAAATGATTAATTGAAATGTAAGTACATCGTAGTTAAGGCCACCTAATATAAAGTGGGACCCATACACCCTGTTACGGAACTGCTCTGAGACTGAGTGAGGATCCAAATGCAGTGTTTATTAGGAAAGTCCAGAATCGAAATCAGACAGCAGGCAAGGGTCAACACACAGGCAAACAGTCCGACTTAACAAGGCAGGAAACACAGGCAAAAGGGTTATCCAGAACACAGGCTAAGAATCCAAAAACCAAGATACATATAAACAGGAGAAATGCTCAGAGATGCAGTGCAACATTTACAAGACTTCGCAAAGAATGACAAACTAAACCAAACTTATATAGGGTAAGCAGACAGGGTAAATGAGACACAGGTGCAAACAGTGAGTGTTGATGAGTCCGGGTAAAGGATTATGGGAAATGAAGGTATTGATGGAGTGGTAGAAGTCTGGGATGGAGTGCCCTCTAGCGAAGCTCAGGGGCACTCCAGCTAGAGATCATGACAGAGCCCCCCCTTTAAGGAGCGAATTCCAGACGCTCCACTATCACCCCGTGGTGGAGTTGACGGAGGGAGGAACCATGAAGGGGGTGACACTGGAGGTATCAGTGGTCTGACTGATGGAGACGGAGCTGGTGTAAGGGGAGCCCAAAGCGGAGACGGAGAGCCGAAGAGCCGAAGAGCTGGGATGACACTGAGGGATCAGAGGGCCATGGTGGAGCCGAAGGCTCTGGTGACCGAGGCGCAGGTGGGGATCCAGAAGGCCGCAGTGGAGCCGGAGCGACAGAGGACCAAGGTGGAGCCGGAGGGAGGGAGGAGACCAACGGAGCCGGAGGGACGAGGCGAAGCCGGAGGAGTGTAGTCCTGAGGCGAGGGCAGGTCGACGAATGACCAAGGTGGAGCCGGAGGGACGAGGGAGCCCGGTGGGGCCAGTGGATTGACGGACCACAGAGGAGATGAGAGAGAGTTTTGAGCCAAGGCGACACCAAAGGGTCGACGGACCAAAGTGGAGTCCAGGTCTCGAAGGCTGGAGATGGAGATCTGGGATCCTCCAACTCTGGTGCAGCTGGAGGCTGACTGTCCCGTGGCGAATCCTGATCACTAACCACCCTCGAAGGATGACCTGAGGGACAGACAGAAAACAGCGGACACAGAACAAAGAAAATGACAGGCAGAGGAGGAGGGAGAGGGAGGTTGGGTGGGACAACAGGTTCATAACCAGGCTTCTTAACCAAGGCAGAGCTGGGAGAGATTTCTGAGACGGTCATCCTGACCGTGACAGGACAGTCAGAGAGTTCACAAACGGCCTCCTTGGCCGTGGCTGGACAGACAGAGAGTTCATAAACAGCCTCCTTGGCCATGACTGGACAGGCAGAGAGTTCACAGATGGCCTCCTTGGCCGTGACAGGACAGGCTAAGAGTTCAAAGGCAGACGTTGCTGCCTCTGGAGGGTCTGACCAGACAGACAACTACTCGAGAGAGGGGAATAGTGGGTGGCCGCCGCTCTCGGGGAGGTTCTGCAGCGACTGCCGCCACCTCTGGAGGTTCTGCAGCAGAAGTTGCCACTTCTGGGGGAGCTGGAGCGGACTCGGGGACCAGAGTAAGCTCAGGAGTGAATTCAGGGACAGGAACAGACTCGGGAATGGATTCGGAGACTAGAGCGAACTCTTGATCAGACTCATAGGCCGGAGCGGTCTCATGGACTGGAGTGGGCTCATGAGCGAACTCAGGGACTGGAGCGGGCTCAGGAGGAGTAATTGAGCAGTGAGTAGTACAAACGCACAGGATAGCGACCCCCATGACAGGGAGCACTAAGTCTAGAGGAATATTTTCTTGGCTGGCAGCCATTTTATGATAAGTCTTTGGGATGGTAGCCATTTTGCAAAGAGTCCCTGTGTTGGCAGCCATTTTATGATCAGTCTCTAGATTGGCGGCCATTTTGTGACAAGGCTCAGGAGTGGAGGTTACTACGGGGCAATCGTTCTCCTCCTCTGCGATTCCCACGGTAAAAGGAGAGCCACTCAGCTGTAATGCTACGTCAATATAATACTCCAGTGTCCAGTTAGGGTCATGCAGTGGCATGATTGAACTGAGAGGTTCAGATAGGCCCCCTTGAAAAAGTATCATCAACCAGATTTCATATAAATGAGTCACATTTACGAGTTCAAGAAAATCCACAACATAGTCCTCAATGGAACGTGTACCTTGGCGGAGAAACATCATCTTCACTGCTGGATCCATTATTGGCAAAGTCTTCTGTTACTGAACTGCTCTGAGACTGAGTGAGGATCCAAATGCAGTGTTTATTAGGAAAGTCCAGAATCGAAATCAGACAGCAGGCAAGGGTCAACACAAAGGCAATCAGTCCGACTACACAATAAGGCAGGGAACACAGGCAAAAGGGTAATCCAGAACGCAGGCTAAGGGTCCAAAAACCAAGATACAAATAAACAGAAGAAACACTCAGAGATGCAGTGTAACGCTTACAAGACGTTGCAAATTATGACAAACTAAACCAGACTTATATAGGGTGAGCAGACAGGGTAAATGAGACACATGTGGAAACAGTGAGTGTTGATGAGTCCGGGCAAAGGATTATGGGAAATGAAGTCTTTGATGGAGTGCCCTCTAGCGAAGCTCACGGGCACTCCAGCTAAAGATCGTGACACACCCATCCATGCTGGGAAACATCTGTTATTCAGAACATTACTAAGGGGAAAGTCTAGTCTGAAAACCCTATCAATATTTCTAGTCATTGCAGTTGTAATTGAAAGTAATGTCAGTATTGAATGCAATAAGTATTGTGTATAATGTTTTTATTTGCTAAAAATTAAGCATTTTAATTCCCTTAATGAACGTTGCCCAACAAGTGACTTTTTCACAATACCTGTTTTATTTAAGTCGTTTACGCTTGCTGACACGTTTATACTACTGCCACTTTCTATTGCACAATTGCTGAAAAGTTTCTATAAATAATATAATCTAAATCAGGAAGAAACAGCAAAACTATCAATTATTTGCTGGTAATTGTGGAGGACAAATCAAGATAAACATGACAGCAGTATTCGCTGAACGTCTGCTTCTAAACTGTTTATTTTGAGGTTTGAAGCCTCAAGATGTTGATCTATAAATTTAACAAATTAATAATTTAATCATTTTTAGAATTTTTAACTTTCTGTTCATCAAAGAATCATGGAAAAAAGGGTCATGATTTCAATAAAAATCAAAACCCTTTAAAATGTGATCACAATAAATTAATATTTCACAATATTACTGTTTTTATTGTATTTAAATAAATGATGCCTTTGTGAACAACTTTTAAGAGATAGACAGATACATAGGTGGACGGACACATTTTAATTCAATTCAATTAAATTCAAGTTTATTTGTACAGCGCTTTTCAAGATACAAATCATTGCAAAGCAACTTTACAGCAAATTAAGTATCTACAATATTTAGTAGTAGCTTATCAGTGGTGACTGTCAGTAAATGTACATATGGCAGAAATGTACGGAAGAAAAATCAATTAAAGACGTAATCAAATAGACGATGAACACTATTAACAGCAGTGATTATATGTTGTGATTAAACTTATAGCAAAATGTGGTAGTTCTGTATGTTGTTTCAGGGTTGGCATCATCTGAGGTCCTCTGAGGGGTTGGCATCATCTCTTCTCAGGTGTTCTGGATCCAGACTGAAGCTTGTGTAAATCCTAGTTATCACGGGATGTCAATCACGTGGCAAAAACAGAGAAACAAATAGAGACATAATTAGCGTAGCTGCTGTTCCAACCAAGCAACATTTATTTGTTGAACCCAAACTAGAGAATAATAATGTGCATTTGATCAGATATAGTATATTACCCCATTAACCCAAGATACATTCATATAAACAAAACCATATCTGTGATTCCGGATTCTTGGCCCATAATGCACTTATAAATTAAACAGAGCAAAGTCAGGTCATGTCCATACATACAGATAGAGGACGATCATACAAACACACACTAATTTTAACTCTCAAGAGAATCTCTGAACCCAACGAAACAAACTTTGACACACAGCCCTCAAAGCGCCATCCATCCAAACATGATGGGAAGAAAACTCTTCCCTCACAAATATTTTGACATTTCTCTATAGACAAGTGTCTACATTTACAGTAACAGCAAATAAATATGAATGACAGTTAACAGAAACTGTTTCATAAACGATGAGGCTGCTGTAAAGAGATGCATGTCAGCATTAATATTCGAGGATGATTCATTTCTGATTCCGCCATACTGGCCAATCCATTCTCTTGAGGTTTATTGGTTCCACTTAGAACCGTCATTGACTATACAAACTCATAATAGATACTTGCAAACTGAAGCAATATTTGGGAAGCGCAATGCCGTTCCATTCAGCACGACTGCGGTTTACAGCGACATTTGTCTTTATTGATTGTGATGTGTGCGTGCAACTCGGAAGAGAATGAGTCAAACTAGTTTCAACAAATCAGTTTCGTTTGAGTCAATCAGAGACAAGCTGTTTACTGGCCAAACAAAGCAGCTGTTTTACGTTTGCTCTGAGAAATTGTGGATTAAGAGCAAGCCGACTGGTCCACCAAAGCTTGCAACCACTTTTAAAGGGGCTTCCGTCCACTCACAAGCATGGTTCCAATTGCTTTAGAAATGAAATGCATATTGAGAATAAATATGAGACCACTCAACGACCGTTTGCATTTTAAGTACTCACGCTGTGTTTGTGTGCCCATATTTAGGTCGAACCACTGGCGACCAATCCACTATTCACCTCAATCCTCACAGGAAAAGCACAACACTTCACTCTCAAAGGCTATTAAACAGGCTAGTAAAGCTGCTGCGTTTCTCTTACGCACATCAAACGGCATTATAATTGTTCCGAAATGTCCAGTTCATTGGAAGCAGGTTCAAAAACCACAAGGAAAAGTCAAGGATTTACATTTGCCATCGCTGCTGGCCTGTGTCTATTTACCGCACATGGACAACATTGCCTTGGCTCATTGCCTACTGTCACATCTGCGTGCGCTGGCTCTTTATGGCCATATTGGAGGCCGCAGGCTCAAGCCACAGTGATGTTTAGCATGTACACAGAGCGCTGAGGCTTGTGTTCTGCCCACACCAACCTGCCACAAGGGAAGAGAGTCACTATAAAGAGCGGTGGCCCACCCCGGCACAAGGAAGCAAACACCACCGACCGCATTGCATCAGTCCTTCTGGGCTGGGCTGCTAAAAATCAGTTGAAAGCCTCATCCACTGTTTGTTTGCTAAATGTGAGAGATAAAAATGGCCATAAAACAGTCCAGTATATAATTTCTCTTTCTTTTGTGCTTTTTCTTTGAGTTCAAAGTCTGACAAAGGAAGTTACTGATTTAAAGCTAGTAGCAACTTTCAACACAAGCCAAATACTTTAGTTTAAGATGGAGAGATTTTTTGAATTTCTGTTTTAAAATTTTCAGCTTTCCTTTCTAATTATAGTTAAAGTTTTAATATATATATATATCTCAGTGGTGTTCTTAAAGGAGGCAATTTTTTTAATATCAAAAGTAAATTCACGTCCCAGTCACATTTTTGGAAAAAAGAAAAAAAAAACTATTCAATTATATTTTATATTTTTACATTAACAATGTAATCAACAATCTATTTATTAAAGCCAGGTATGGATCCCAAAAAGTTAATGTTTTTAAGCATTTTACATTTATTCCAAAATATTAACTCAAGGCAGTAACAACTTAAACTAGGCCTAAATATTTTTATTTACTAGATAGGCCTATAGAGTCAATCATGACCTTCGAAGATTTTACAGGGTTGATATGACAATGTTATTGTAGTTGGTCTTTGGCTGAATATATCTGCCTAAGCTGGCTGCTGAATTGCTGCTGCTGTTGGTTATTGTTGTAGTTGTAGATTATTGCTGCTGCTGCTGCAATCAAGTACAGGAACTTGCTACTGCCAGAACATACATCGATACAGTTCTGTGAGTATTTAAGACATGCTGCTGCTACACAAATAGCATATAAAATAATCAGTAGCAGATCTATACAGGTGGAGCTGGGGAAGGTGGAGGGTTTCAGAGAAACTCTGAAAGTGCGCTGCAGGAATCTCAAGTGAATGCTAGCCAGCCTGCAGCATGAACCAATCAGCTTGTGCCAAGTCGTTTAACTCTCTGTATATCATCAGTTACGTTAACAACCCATCAGCCTTCGCCATCTAGAGTTTCATGACTGAACTATATATATATATAGTTAACTTTTAACTTTTTTTTTTTTAATTTTTTGGATCATCAGTCATCAAAGCTCTGCAAATATTGGTCACCGTATGCTTTAGAGGGTCTGTTAAAAATCAATGGGCTCAGAGGAGGCATGACAGATGCAGACTCCC
This sequence comes from Sinocyclocheilus anophthalmus, assembly GCA_018155175.1. Lineage (NCBI taxonomy): Eukaryota > Metazoa > Chordata > Actinopteri > Cypriniformes > Cyprinidae > Sinocyclocheilus > Sinocyclocheilus anophthalmus. Next base: position 48,859 of record JADLZN010001339.1, on the reverse strand, counting down.
ACTGTAAGTTTACCTGTTGGTGTCGTTGTTGGACAATGTTTGTTTAGACAAAAAAAATTATTTATGCACTTTTTAATGTTATATTTTGTAATAATTGCATTGTTTAATTTTTGTAATTGAGGTTTTTTGGTTTAAATTATTTATTTATAGTGTCTTGACATATTTCATTTAGTTGACAAGGCACCATTGGTGCATTTTTCATCTAATATTTATATTTTTTCATCTTTATTTCTATCATCAAATATTTTAAATGTTTTTACAAAGTACAGTATAATAACCCTGAATAACATTTGGTTATGGAAAAACACATAAATTGAAAACGTAAGAGACAGCTATTCTGTCTTCTGGTGCTATAATAGAGCGCATGATATACGGAAATGAAGTCTAACAAAATGGTTTATTAAATCTAGTTGAGTTGGCAGCATGCAAACCCACATTATGAATGTTCATGGGCGCTGTGCCAAAATAAAAAGGGAAATGGACAATAACAAATGTATTATCTGTTAAACTCTAGACCTCTAAACCACAGAGACCTGCAGCATGACATACTGTGTGCACCTGGATTATACATGAAGAAAACAACACGAACCCGCAGAACTCACACAAACCACACGTAACCTGTTGAAATGACTTCATTCAAGATCACTTCTGAATAATTTGTTTATAACAAAGTCAAACATGTGAATCACATTGAAAAACATCCATCTAGGCAGTGAGCATCTTATATTTGCTATAACAGGCTTCAGGCAGGTGTGTGACATTTAAGAGTGTGTTGTTCTGCATCTTGCCTGACAAATGCCTTTGTTCTAGAGGCCCACTGAATAATTTGTTAATGCTATCGCTATATTATGTTAGCTGGACAACATTTCAGAAATTTGTAACGAGTGAAAAACATGAACCAGATGGCTCGACGGAATATATGGGAGAGTCTGTCAGCTCCTCTCGCATATATCTTATAAACTGCCTGAATTATGAATTGGCTCAAATTTGAACTAAGGGGGAGCTGCAGGGTCCCAGACCCCAATAAAAGCTCAGGGACCCCATACAGAAGAAGAAATTGAGGCCACCCCTGCTGTTTCACTCAAGAAAACATCTCAGGTTACATATGTAACCCTAGTTCCTCAAGGGAACGAGACGCTGCGTCGAAAACGCTAGGGGAACACATTCTGCAACCCACGCTCTGAATCACATGTGAAATCAGTCCAATAGCTGAACGGGACGTTATGGCGGATGACGTCATGACCAGGAAGCTATAAAAGCATGTGTGGCGGAGCCAGCGTCAGCTTCTAGGAATGAAGCAAGCGCCGGCAGGGTCGCCGGAAGTATGGCACCGAGACGTAGCATCTCGTTCCCTCGAGGAACTAGGGTTACATACATAACCTGGGACGTTCCCTTTCGGGAACTCGAGCTGCGTCGAAAACGCTAGGGGAACGAGAATGCCCACGCCGCCAGATTTCCTAGTCTCTGCCTAGTGTGGAAAACTGCACAACTAGGGCGAGAGAATGGAAGAGCCGGGAGTGGCTCGCATGTTTAGCTCATAAAACCTAACAAATGTAAGGGGTGTGGACCAACCTGCAGCGTTGCAGATGTCCTGCATAGGCACACCCGCTAAGAAAGCCTTAGAGGTTGCCACACTTCGAGTCGAGTGAGCCTTGACCCCTAACGGCGAGGGGAGATCAGAGGACTCATAACAGATGGAGATGGCATCCACTATCCACCAACTGAGGGTCTGCTTAGTTGCCGGCAGACCTCTCTTAGGAGGACCGTAACAAATGAGTAACTGGTCCGCCCTCCTCCACAGGGCAGCTCTGTGGACGTATGCATCCAGTGCTAGCACTGGACACATACAGTTAAGCTTCTGCTGGTCTGGTTCCCTGAAGGGAGGAGGACTGAAGGCCTGAAGTACAATGGGCTGTGATGCTGATGAGTGGACTTTTGGGACATACCCCACACGAGGGTACAGAAATGCTTTGGCCAGACTGGGCGCAAAGTCAAGATAGGAAGGGGCCACATATAGGATCTGCAAATCCCCAACTCTCTTAAGAGAAAATATCGCCAAAAGAAAGGTAGTCTTTATCGTAAGGTGGCGATCAGAAATCTCTTCGATAGTTTCGAATGGAGGCTTACAGAGAGCTTCAAGCACCACTGCCAGGTCCCATGTAGGGACACGAGATCGTACTGGAGGCCTCAGCCTCAGTGCACCGCAGAGGAAATGTGTAAGAAGATGGTGTCTTCCCACTGAATGGCCACCAAGAGGGGCGTGGTAGGTCGCTATGGCCGCCACATAGACCTTCAGGGTGGCGTGGGTTAACCCTGTGGAGAAACGGGCCTGCAGGAACTCCAGTACTGTACCAACTGCGCAGCTAGCTGGGTCGAGCTGGCGGTCTCTACACCAGGAAGTGAAAAGTTTCCACTTCCAAGCGTACAGTTTCCTCGTGGATGGAGCTCTGGATTGGAGGATGGTCTCAAAAACCTCGGTTGAGAGACCAGACTGCGGAGTCGTAGCCCGTGCCAGAATGGGGCTACTAACAGTAAAAAACGGACTCCGTCCTGCGCACTCTCGTCCAGAACTACCTTGGAGCAGCGATTCGGGGAAAGGACGTACAGGCGCAGCCTCGGCCACGCCTGTACCATGGCATCCAGCCCTCGGTGTGGAGGTCGGGGAAAAAAGGCAGGCTCCGGCATGGAGGTGGCGGCCTCGCGCACAGGAAGCATTCATCAAGCTTGCTTCGTTGCGGCTCGGCCTGCTTCTCGGCGGGCTAATCGATTTTTAGCTTGGCCACGGCACATGTAAGCACCTCCATTAGCTCCTCATATTGGGGCGATTGAGGGGGAAAAACCTCTTCGATGTCCTCCACGTCAACCTCCTCGGAGGAAGACAGGAGAAGCGTTGAGCCGTCACCCCGGGAAGAAGTAGCCGCAGAACGGGCTTCCGACCCCAGAGATCGGGCGCTGGATCTGGTGGGTGAGGAAGGAGATAAGGACTAGCCTGTCTCCATTCCCTCCGCCAGATCCAACTGCGAACCCCAAGAACGCAGCCGCCGCTCCGACTCGACGGAAGAGGGGCCAGCACCGCGAGGAACGCTGGCGAAGGCTCCCTCCTCAAAGAGAGCCCTCCGGGAGCGAAGCATACGCAGTGTGAAGCGCTCGCAATGCGGGCAGCCGGCCCCCTCAAGAGTCCTAAAGCAAACCACGCACAGGCTGTGTGTATCCCCACTTGTGATATAACGTGGGCAGGGAGGAACACACAACCTATAACGTGGCTTGCACGTTTGTCTTAGCGTGAGCCTTAGACATAGCTGCTTATTAGACTTTTTTTCTCACAATAGACAGACAACAATAAATATGACTGACACACACAGAGCACTTTGCTGAATGACAGAAAGCTGACGCTGGCTCCGCCGCACGTGCTTTTATAGCTTCCTGGTCATGACATCATCCGCCGTGACGTCCCGTTCAGCTATTGGACTGATTTCACATGTGATTCAGAGCGTGGTCATGCTGAAGGCGTTCCCCTAGCGTTTTCGACGCAGCTCGAGTTCCTGAAGAGGAACAATAATACAATGCTATTTTCTTCTATTTGTCCAAATTTAAAGTGAATCAATTCTGACTGCATAATGTGGAGTTCTGAAAAGCATTTTACAGACAACTGACACAGGATCCTTATTATCACCTGTCAATAAAAGTAAAAATATAAGTAACTTATGATTCTTCCTAAAGTAAGAGCAGATGGTATACAGTATAGATCACTACAAAAGAAGATGCCAAGAGAATGAGCATCTCCATACTTACCTAATTAATGAAACATCATCCATTTCCTGCTAAAAGCTAAAGTAAATGTTTAAGAAAAGTACTTCAAATACTGATAGCAAGGATTGCAAAAAGTGCATTTGTGAGCAATTAATAACCAACCAATGCACTTTTTGTTGCTTAAGAATAAATATCTAGCTATAGTAATAGATAAGACAGGGGCCAAAAACAAAAGAGCACACGACATACTTCTGAAATGCATTGTGAGAATCAGATTTGTGTGCAATTTGAGAAGTTTGCTTCATTTTTTCACTGATTTCATGTTCCAGGATGTCTAATCCAAAAAAAATAATAAAAATGCTCATGTTCCAGGATGTCTAATCCAAAAAAAATAATAAAAATGCATACTTTAGTTTTGGGATTCTCACTATTAACTAACTACAACATTTGTCTCTAAAACTCCTAATTTGCTGCTTATTAATAGTTAGTAAAGTAGTTGTTTTAGGTATGGGGTAGGATTAAGGGATCTAAAATACAGTAATGCAGAATAAGCCATTAATATGTGTTTTATAAGTACTAATAAACAGCCAATTTACTAGTAAGTATGCTAAAAAGCAACTACTTTATAGTGAGAACTGGTCCTTAATCAAAAGAGTTGCACATGTTGGACTTAATGAGGCCTGTAGTTGCTTGTTATTTTTGCATATTTTGCATAATTTGTGCAGTTGGGTCCAATAGTCTGATGACCTCTAGTAAAAAATACTTCTGTTAAGCTTTTTAAGTGAAAAAAATTATTTCTTTGTTTTAAATTTTTCTTTAAAAGGATAAAATGTGTTTATTTTCAGGCTTAAATTAGACTTTGAATCCCAGATTTTCAGACTTTAGGACCCCACTGTGTATTAGAGGTGTAATCAGACATGGAGGTAAATTCAGACTGCAGTAGAGGACTGAAACAACAAATCTTGAAATGTGGAATGGATGATATTTCTTCCTGCAATAATGTACAATGAAGTAGACATCATCTGTGTCAAGAACAACTAAATTTTTCCATGTTATAAATGAGCAGGCCTAATCAGAAAGATCAGGAAGGCCAATGCACAGCCGTGACCAAACTTTACAATTTTAGCTCACGCAGTCAAAGCAAGCTCTCCTCAAGGCTGTTTTTTTTATATCACCCCAGTACTAAGACAATCAAGACCGGAAACCACATGAGAGAGACCCATTAATGTGCGATGGCTTATATTACGAAGCAGGCCAATATTAATAGAAAAGGTTGAAGCTGAAATATTTCTGATCTGCCAAGGTGGGAGGCTGTCACAACAAAAGTGAAGCCCATAGGGGGGGAAAAACACATCCACATTTGCCAACCCTACAAAAACAAATCTTTCAGCAATACAGACATGGAGATAATTAGCATATGCAGAAAAAAAATTGAATACTTCCTTCTCAGTCAGTTTAACAATGAAACATCCAGGCCAGGCTCAAGAGGTTCAATTAAATTATACCATCTGATACTCATTTTATGAAAACAAAACTGATTATTTAATTTTAAAAAAGCCTGATTAGAGAATTTCAGAATTATAGCTTAAATTGACCGGCAAATGGTAGCGTTCCAAATCCTGTCCATGGACTTCCGTCCGATCGCCACCAGAGGTCACTCGTCCATCATATTGACTCTCTCACTACACAGACTGTTACACGTCACCACGGACTACATTTCCCATTATCCATTGCACTGATTGCACACAGCTGTAACCAATCACACACACACTATATTACACTCACTCAGATCCTTCTCAAACTGCAGAGTATTGTTTGCGTATATCGCTCTTCTAGTGGTAGCACATTACGGAGCCAGTTTTCTGCCCTAGTTTCTAGTCCTTAGTTCCTAGTCATAGTCTTGTCTTGCCTGCTTTCCCGTGTTATCTGATTCTTGCCTGCTTATCTTGGATTAACCCTTTGCCTTTCTGTTTCGGACTGTGTTTGCACCTCGCCTGGACTATTGCTCGTGTTATTGGATTTCCCCTCTTGTCAAGCCCTCTGGATAACGTTCGCTGTCGACAGTCTCACGCCCGTTTTGGATTACTCTTTTGTCTTGCCCTCAATATACCTGTTTGCCATTGTCAGAACCTTGCCTGTTTTAGGACCACGCCTTTAAATAAAAACTTTGCAGAGGGATCCGCACGTCTCATGTCTCATTCGCACCGCAACAGATAGAATGAATAATTGGTTCAAAAATATTTTCTGACATTTTTCTGACTTCCTACTTTCTGCAGGGTAACTACTTAATCGTGAAATGTCAATTTGTCACATTAATTCACTGTTATTTACCACAATAATAATATAAAAAACACCACACACAAAAACACACACACACACAAAAAAAAATAATGGTATTGGACATTTTGAATGGCATACCATAATTATATTTTGTATTTTTTTTTACCAACTTAAAAATAAAATAAAATATACAATTATAGCAATATAAAAACATAAAAAAAATGTTTTTATAATTGTAATTATTTATATAAATAATATAAAATATATTTCTATTTAAATTAATTGGTCCATTTAATTTATGAATTTTGGTTTAACAGCAAATAAGTACTCAGTTATATGGTTATTTATATGCTTCTTATAAGAAATAGTTATATTAAATAAATTATATAATGTAATGGTAACAAAAGTCAGTATCGAGACCAGGAGAAGGAGGACGGGCATTAACCAACGAAATTAAAGAAAACTTTAATACTAAAATAAAACACAAAATAGCGCAACAGCCCCGCGGCACGCTGTCGCGCAAACACAACAGAACCCAAAACACAAAAAAAGTCACCAGGCCTGGTCTCTCTAGTCATCAATGTCCGTCACTTCCTTGTATCCCTTCTGGCAGGCTCCTCCGTGGGACTCGAGACGATGATGGCGCAGGTGTAGTGCAATTAGTAATTTACTACAACGGCATCGCTCGTTCCATGGCTCTCAGCACCCGCCCCGGTTCAGAACATACCCCATCGCAGGCCGGGGGGTACTCCCGAGATTGCGCTCTACTCCCCCCTCCGGGGGAGCCAATCACGGCGCCCGTGGCTACGGGTAATGACAGACAGATGAGGCCGGAGAGAAAAGGAGACGGAAAAGGCATGAGGAGAGAAGAGGACGAGGAGAGGGGAGCAGAGGGGAAAAAAAATCTTGTTACGTTTCCCAGACCACACTGCCCACAGCTCAGGCACTCCACCACGCTGGGTAAAACTCTAACGCGCATGCCAGGCAGAGGCACGGGCCAGCCATCAGTGGACGGGCACGACAATCCTCCACGCAAGTCCGGTTGGTCGGCAGGAACAGCGACGGCTTCTCCGCGTTCGGGCAGCCGGCTGGAGTCCCCCGTTCCCTGCTCCTCCCAAATCATGGCGGATGGCAGCAGGCTCCAGCCTTAGGCGAACGGCGGCGACTCCTCCGCTCTCTCACGGACGGCAGCCGTCCCTCCACAACCCAGGCGGCCAGCAGTGAGTTCGTCCGCCCCCGGCAACTCACTCCAGCCCACCACCTCGAGCCTCCATGGCGGCAGACTGCTCCGCCATGATCGATGGCACCGCGGACTCACCACAGCGGCAAGAATCTCTCGCAGCTGTCCCTCCTTCCTCCAGGGTTTGGCACAATGTAACAAAAGTTTGTAGTCACGGGAAGAAGGAGGCGGGAACCGGCGAACATTTAAAGAAACTTTAATAAAATAAACAAAAACAAAATAGCGTGACAGCCCCTCGCGCACAAACAGAACCAAAACACAAAAAGTCCAGGCCTGGTCCTCTCTCATCCAAAACTGTCGTCACTCCTCCTTTTATCCTTCCGGAGCTAATCCGGGGAACTGAGACGGTGAGTGGTGCAGTTGTCGTGCATTCGCATTTACTTCCACCGGGCTCGCTCCGTTCCCAGGCTCTCGGCCCCGCCCTTTGTCACAGTAATTTTAATATTATACAATAATAATACATAAGTTAAATAAAGTTCATAATAATAATAATAAATAAAGGTCATAATATAAACAGATTACAAAAACCAGCAAGAAACAGTAAAAAAAAAAAAAACAGCAGAAGGCATGTAAAAAATACAGGTTTTCATAGGCCAACAAGCAAACTGAAGTCTCCCAAGATGCTCTATGCAACCTGGAGCCCATAAGCAGCTCTGTCCATCTTGATCATCATTTATGAGGCTAAAAACATGATTTACAGCCAGGAGGAGATCAGCACAGATACAGCACCCATGACTATTGTTGTCCCAAGAAGTGACTCAGCTCATAAAAGTATTACGTTTGTTTTCCATGCCATTCTGGGCGGCAAGACGAGAGAACCCCTGAGGACCAGTTAGTAATAAGCTATTAAGACAAATCGCATTTGCCTTTCAAATAGAGACCAAAATAAGCAATTGACCAGAAAACAACCACATTAAGCTTTAAAAAGCAGCAGTAGGTGATCTGATCCTTTCACACACGCCACTCCATGTGGGAAACCTTAGCCGTCTCGCTCTTAGCTCACTGGCACGGTTTAATCTATAGACGATGGGGCCTCCTTTCACACTTTCTCTGTCTCTCTCTTTTCAGAAAGAGAGATAGGTCTTAAAAATGCAAGCCAAAGTAAAGAGCATGTTTCTGTGTGAATGAGAAAGCAGACGTAAGTGTATGTGAGGCCCTATACGGTGTCCAGGCGGCATTGTTTACTCTGTGGTACGGTTTCTCAGGGTAGTCACAGCTCCTTGGGTGTCCCCACTGGGCGACGAAGAAGAAGCCTCACACGTCTGATGTTGCCACTCTGTCTGGAGCTCTCAGCCCATAAGATCCACACACGACTCCTAAAAGATTCCTAAAGAGATTTTTCCAACACTTTTCCTCTGTAATTACAGCTGCACTCTCTGTTCTGCTGCTGATAGAAAAATAATCACTTCATGATGGGTTATAGGGAGTTTGGGGTTGCTGTAGTGACAGAAACCTGTATACAGTTAAATTCCCATGAGATTTTGAGAGTCAGACTCTGAATGCAAGGAGTTGGGTTGTTCACATAGGTCTGAACGGTTTTTAATTGTTTTTCTATGGCTGCATTCCTAGATGACAAGAACACAGCCATCAGTCCAGTTGTAGAGTACTTTTTAAGTTTTTTTTTTACAATCACTAGGACCCATTTCTAAACAATTTTGTCACTTTTCCAAACTCTTCACACAGTGAGCACAACAGCAGTCTATGTGGGCTAAACTGTATACCATGTTTTAGTGAAATGAATGAAAATGAACATGAATTTTGGAATTTCTTAGAATTTGATTTCTCCCCCTTTTGCTTTAATGTGTTTTCACTTGAGCTGGCATCCTTGTTTCTTTGTTTCAATTTTTTTTTAAATGCTAAAATGTTTTGGGATTTAAATTAGACTTTGACTCCCAGATTTTCCCACCCCAGACCCCACTTCTATAATCAGATATGGAGGTAAATTCACACTGCAGATTAGAATCTGAAATGTGGAACAAAATGATTTTTCTTCCTGCAATAATATATAATGAAATAGACATCATCTGTGTCAAGAACAACTGCATTTTTCTATGTTATAAATGGGCCGTGCTATGGGAAATATCAGGAAGGCCAATGCGCAGCCGTGACCAAACTTTACTGTTTTAGCATCTATACAAATGGGGACAACTTAGGAACATTATTGTACAGTAATGTAAACATGGATCATGTAACATACACTGCAGTAAATTCTAAACAGTTGAGAATTGCCCTTGTTTTGTAAATAACTTTTACAGACGAAATACTGTATAATAATACCTATATTTTTAGTGTTTTTAGATCACTGTCTTATGAGTGACAAAGTATGTTGGTTGGTTAGCAATATGTGATATAGTAAGAAAGAATGAGTTGATTTAAGGCAAATATGAAGTGGTAGTTTTAGTGCATTTTGGATGTGAAATGTATTGATATTCAAAGCTGAATTTGGTTATGAGAACTGCGTGAATATTTTGAAAAAGTGACCTAAGTATTGAAAAATGCCTTCTAGTGATTGTAAAAATGGTAAATACCTGGTTGTGCGCCTGTCAGAACTGAATTGAGAATACCTTTTAAATTCCAATTCCAATTTGAAATCTCCAATTTGAATTTTAACTCAGGTTGCAAACAGGATACAGAATTGTAATACAAATTTAAATGTAAGAATACTTTTCTGGAAGAAATTAGCTAATTTTAATTAGAAAGTTGTTGGCTTATCAACAAAAAACCCTAGAGTTTAGACACAACAATAGACAGAACAATAGTATGAAAGGTAGAACGACAGACAGATAGACTGAAAGATCAATATAACATCAGACAGACAGACAGACAGAAACATAGGTAGATAGGTGGATGGATGGATGGATGGATAGACAGAAAGAACGACATACAGACAGATGGTTAGATGAACAGACAGATAGACAGACTCAACCCTTGTGTTCTGTTCAGCTGTCTTTGAACTCGAGAACGTGTTTTGTGTGAATGGCTCCAGACTCCTGTTCTTGTGTTCTGTGTTGGAAGTCTGTTCTGGTCTCTGGTGGCTGTTGCTGACAGATTTGATGGAATGGGGGATTTCTACAACACCGGTGTCCTCATTGACCTCTCTCTCGAATGTAAACGAACACTGTTCCATCAACAACACGATACTCTGCGAGAAGGGCGCAAGTGTTGTGTGCTTTCTCACCAGGTACACAGCCAAGACTGTGTTCATCCAAACCCTGCACCTTTTTAATAGCTCTTTAATCAAACACAATGTACCTTTTTCACATGATAAGCTCTTATTCATGGTTTGGCTAGGTGAGCGTCCCCTCTAGCTTGACAAATCACGCTGGGGCCGGTCCTCCCTGGAGAACGATGTAAGCAGTTTTAACTGTCCCTCTGACAGCGTTCACAATGGAGATGATGCTGTAGATATTAATGACTTGGAGAAAGTGATATAATGAACAGTTTTGCTGGGTGAGGATCACCTACCGGCCCTGTCACCTGAGAGACCATCTGCAGATCTTCTGCTGCTGTGAGGATTTCTGTCACCGCGGGTAATGGACCTGATCCAGAAGCAAAAAACACAATAAAGCCTTTACCACACACACACTCACAATACGCTCCCACACTCGGCACCAAAGGGCCCCTCAAGAGACAATAGATAGATTCAATTTCTCCTCGGTTAGAATGAGTGAATCTCAAATAAAAAACAAATTTTTAACAGGCTGCCCCTTTCAGCAGATTCCATAACATGATACATAAATCTGCTCTTTCTCGATATGATATGTGATTTAAGGAGACAAGAGCAGGATGGGATGTCTATGGACCTACTTGGGAGGTACTCTCGATGTGTGTCGAGAGGGGCCCAATAAAGTTCTTTACTGAGTATCATTTTAAAAAGTAAATATAAACAAATAAAGGATTAATATCAAAAACAAATAACATGAACAAATAAGAATGACATGAAATAAAGTAAATTTAATTTTAAAAAGTATATCTATATATACATAATTTAATATATATATATATTAGTGTTGGGTCGAGCCAGTCGAGCTTCCGATCTTTAACAATCACAGTCTGAGACACGTTCCGACGTCCAAAAGGCCGCATTCGGACTCAAGGTCCGAGTCCCAAACAGTGAGTCCGAGTTCCGTCCGGAGTCCAACGAAAACTCCTATATTTATTAAGTATCTAAATTGGTAAGTATTTCTAACAGTACTTAGCAGCAAAAGGCATCCTTTTATCTCAATAAAAACAAGCTTTATATAATTTTTATGATTTTTAATGAAATATGAATTTTGAATAATCAAAATTAGTTTGTGTCTGCTTATTCTACACTCTAAAAAATGCGGGTTAATAAACATTTTTTAGATGTATTCCTCCAGGGTTGAACATTAAGAAGAAACGCTTTTAAACTCTGGGTTTAAAAAATGAAAAAAACAAACGAAAAAGAATGGACGCCCAAAGTCCAACGAGGCACTTTAGACACGGCATTTTGAATTTGTTCTTGGGTGAAAATGAGGCTGTGAGGGATAAACCTAGTCAATGGCACACACTGTGTTTAAAAGCCCTACATATACTTTCCATAAGTCACAGGCAACTCACACCTGTTTTATTTTTGAATGCATTTATAGTTACATTAATTACAATAAATTACATTATGTAAGGAATAATTGATGACAGGCCGTTGAATTATTAAAACAATAATGCAAACTCAAGATGATTTTGGATCCATAAAAACTATTGCCACAAAGATGTTAAAAAAATAATTTTTCTTTGAAGCTAGAAACTGCCACTAATACAAAAGCAAAAAATAATAAACTAATGTAATAAAAAATTCTCAAGCTTACTGAAGGCAAGTAAACACTCCAAGTAGTACTTACAAGCTAAATGATAAATAAATATATTACTCAAAAATACAAACATATTTTTCAAAAATCATTTTGTTTGATTAAAATTTATGACGCAGTCGGCGGCTGCAGGTTTACGCTGTTGCTTTAAGATATGATGCATAGATAAAATATTTTGACACATCTGTATGTCTCCCAACTGTTCAAGTTCACTTACGACAAAACCGACTGCATTTACATGAATAGTCTCCAAGATGGGCATTTTGACATAACGTTTAGTTGGAACATGTGTAGCATAACAGAAAACGTAACGGGTGGTTCACTGGTTTTTTTCTAGGATTGATTGTGTTTCTGGGGTGCAGTCTAACATGTGTTAATGCTTTACCTTTATTCCATACCGCTTTGTCCCTTCTCTGAGAAATGCACTGATAATTTCTTGCTTTTATGCAGAGCAGGGGACGCGAGGAACAATATTAAGAACCGCTGCTTTAGAACATTGGTTTTGAAACTTGTGAATCCATTAGAATCGTTAGAAGACAGAATCGTGATTCATATATGAATAGATTTTTATGTGCACCTCTAGTTTTCTCTTCCTCTTCTCTAAAGCAGCGCAGCATGGCCTAGCCCCCTTTGTTGCCTTTTCCCGAGGACGGGGTTTATCAGGATTTGTGATGTCACAAACCCGGGAAGTAACTTGTTGTAGTCCCTACCAGACATTTTTGTAGGCATTAAACTGCCATAAATTTAAAAGACAACATCTTCGTTTGCATTGAACTTTCAGCACCGCAACTTCGCAGATATTGTTTATGCTCAAACAGCAAAATTACACACTAACTAACATTAAAAAAAAGTGAAATCGCAATCAACCACCCCTTTAAGAGAACTTAGTACAAGTACGAGTCCGGAGACCCCAACTTAAGTATACTATAGATATTATAGATATGTGAAAAAAAGATTGCAAGGAAAAAAAAAAAATGCAAAGAACAAAAACAGTTCAATAATTAAAAAATGTATTATTATTATTATTTATTTATTTGTTTGTTTGCATGAAAAAAGTTTGGCTTCTTGCACTCAATAAAAAAAAGATATACATTATGCATAGGGTTAATAAAATTAAATTAAGGTTTCTGAATGTTTTTGGAAGAAGTCTCAGGCTACATTTATTTAGCCCAAAATACAGCAATATAGCAATATATACAGATATATTATTACAAATTAAAATAACTTTTTTCCTTATGATTTCTTGTTGAAAACAGTTGTGCAGTCTAATATTTTTTGTGGAAACCACATTACCATCCACAAGTTTGGGGTTAGTAAGAGTTAGAAAATGTTTTTAATACTTTTATTATGCAGGCTGCAATAAATTGATAAAAAGTAAAGTATTATGTTACAAAAGATTTACATTTACATGCTGCTAAAAAGAACATTATTTTGTGCATTTGGTGTAATGAAATGTGTTTATGCGGTTTAAAGTTCAAAAAACACATTGTTTTCCACTTAATGTACATTATTTTTTTCTCCTCTATGCCCCACCTTTTTGAAACGCGTCGATTTTTACAAAGCTCATCAGTCTGAAAAAGCGAGGTGTGCTGTGATTGGCCAGCTATCCAATGCGTTGTGATTGGCCGAATACCTCAAGCATGAGACGGAAATGTTACGCCCCTCACATACTGTTGATGCCGTGTCCCGGCCAGAGCGAAGAGACATAAACATTAAAACCCATTACAAACGAGGCATTTGTTGCATCCAGTGGGGACATAATTACTGATTATAATGACTTATACTGTCTTTTTACGCGTTGCGTTGCGTTGCATTGTATCTCGCCGTGTAAACATAAAACTCTGTCGGCATTTGTGATCGGAGAAATGACAAACAACAAGTGCTACATTGCTCAAAACTCGCGTTTAAATCATCAGTGGCAACGAAAAACACAGCGGCCTAGCGTGAGGGGAAGCCCCGGCTTAGCGTGCGCTGAGGCCGGGATAGAGTGAGCTGAGGCGGGCTGGACTCTGCTTTGTCCACGGTGAAAGTTGATGTATTCCCTCAGCGACCAGCACAGATCAGCTCTAGGCATGACGAAGCGGATATCGTCCTCTTTTGGAAGACCAAACAAAGTAGTTTTGCTTTAACAACTAAACACACAGCGCCTTCACGACATAGCGGCGGCGGCAACAATAATACTACAGCGAGAATAAAAGTTACACCTTCTTTTCTTTCGAACATTTGGGGGGCGTTATGCAAATCTTCCCACACAGTGAAGTAGACGTGGGGGCGTGTTAGATTGAGCCGTTTTAGGTAGGCGTGGTTAACTCTTAACTTTTATAAAGAATATCTCTGGTTTTGAGACTTTAGTGTTTGCAACTTTACAGACCTTCTTTATGCACCAAGAGCTTGTAACACTCCAAAGAGAAAGGAAAAATTGAAATCGCATCATATGACCCCTTTAACTTTCTATTCATCAAAGAATTCTAACATTTTTAGGATTATATTATATTAAAATACTAAAACAGTTCTACATTTTTAAAGTTTATATTATTTAAATGCAGCTTGGGTGAAAAACTAAACAAAATTTAATATTCCAACTTTGTGACTAAGATATATATATATATATATATATATAATATATATATATATATATATATATATATACTATATTATACACATATATATAATTGGCCTTTTGTGTGACTATATATCCCATACATAAATGCTGTCCCATGCCTCATTAATTTAAGTGATGACTGTAGGTACTTACAAGGTATTTCTGGCACAGCTTGCTCTGGGACATGGGGTGCTGGTTCCTCTTCAGGCCTTGCAGTTAGACTGTCCCCTTGAAGCCTAAAAAATACAAAAATTTAGCATAAAAGGTTTTAATTTCAAATAAGTGGCTTGCATTTCTCCCCACAGTTATGATAGCTGTGGAAGATAACAGTGAAAATACTATCATGTTCTCCTTTCAGAGTAAACTCTCTGCTGAGGCTATGAAAGAACTCTGTGTAATGGATCAGTATCAAATAAAATCTCTATTTTTACCCAGTGTCTTTGCTGGATGAGAACAAGTGGAGACAGTGAGTCTCTATTCATAAAAGGTGATGAGACTGTGCCAAAGCAGTCTATTTGTCTTATCACTATCGGGGAGGATGAGGATATGGGCAGGCTGGAATGTAGACAGAGTGTAACATAGGGGAACGCTTAAGAGCTGACAGCAATCTACTAATCGCCAAACTGTGCAGCTGTCTCAAACACCCATAATTTATGATGTCCTATCTCAGAGGATGCTGGGATTAGGAGCTTGTCTAAAGCTTGTTCTTAAAGGAACAGTTCATCCAAAAATATGCTCATCATTTACTCAATGTCAAAAGCCAATATTTTTAATGGGCCTTTTTTGTCATTTTTCAGAGCTTGATAGCATGAACAAAATGTCTAACATCTCCTTTTGTGGTGTAGGAAAGAAAGAAAGGCAACAAAGTTGTCATTTTCAGGTGAATTATCTCTTTATGGCCATCTTACTATATATACTACCATGATCCTAAAAGGAATACTTCACACAAAAATAAAAATTTAGTTAAAATATAGTCATTCTCAGGCCATCCAAGATAGAGATGAGTTTGTTTCTTAACCAGAACATATGTATGGAAAGTTAGCATTATATCACTTGCTCACCAATGGATCCTCTGCAGTAAATGTGTGCCGTCAGAATGAGTCGAACAGCTGATAAAAGCATCACGGTAATCCACATGACTCCAGTCCATCAGTTAATGCTTTGTGAAGCAAAAAGCTGTATGTTTTTATTAAAATAAAATACATAACTTCAACTTCAAACCACTGCTCTATCCATAATATTGCTTTCTCCAGTGAAAAGGTAATTTCGTCTGAATCAGTAGAGAAATATGCACAGAAAAAAGCACCATTTCCAAGCAAAAACAGTCCAAAACAAAAACAAATATGGTGGATTTGATGTGAAAGGACAACAGGAAATTGTTTTTTTTTCACTGGAGGATGCGTTTGGATTATGGACTGGTATTTTGGCCAGACGTGACTGTTTAAATTTAAAATGCCTTAATGATGTATTCGGTTTTTTACAAACACACAGCTTTTTGCTTCACAAGATGTTTACTGATGAACTGGAGTCGTGTGGATTACATGTGGATTATTGTTATGTTTTTATCAGCTGTTTGGACTCTCATTTTGACGGCACCCATTCACTCTACTGGTGAGCAAGTGTTGTATAGCTACATTTCTCCAAATCTGTTCTGATGAGGAAACAACTAATCTACATCTTGGAGTAAATGTTCAGCCACCGTTATTTTGACCCGGGACCAACTCTATTCTTTAAGGCAGGGCAAATCAGTTATGCTAAACCAATATACCAGGATAACTGGATTCTATATATTTTGTGTGGCCAGGATCATACCAGGTGATTTAAGTAGGCGCATCCTATTAAAACGTTCCAGTCTCACAAATTTCCTAGAGTGGAAAATGAAGACATACCAAGCACGTGGTTTTTTTAAAAAAAAAATTGTCATACCTTATTCTTCAACAATGCCATATTCGCAAACTGTTATTTTGGAGCGGTTTCATTTCAGAACTGTAAATCACCAAATGCTGTACTTAGCAAATGACAGGCTTGATTCATTTCACATTTCTCGGCGTTGCCATTGCGTGCCTTTTCCTGTAAGCAATCAGGGCAGCTAATAAGCATGATCATCACAAAAGAAAACAACTCCTTCTCTTTTTACCGCTTTACCTGCCTTGCTGTTTCAGTGCAGCTTCTGCGACTTTATTTTTCTCTCCGTCTATCCATATATCAAATCCACCTACAACTTTCTCCCTCATTCTCTCTCATACGTACAGAAGTACAGAAAAACAGATCTGGCCTAGTCCACCATCTGAGGCAGTTCCTTTTCATACAGCATCATTTTTGGAATGAATAATTAAAATAATGATGGTGCATGACTCACACAGCTGTGCTTGATCGGGTCAGTCCCCCCATAATAGCAGAGAGGGGTCGGATCTCGGATGCTTTTGGCAGTTGTGGCTCAGGTTTGCTTTAAAAGGCTACTCTGTGCTTTATAAACAATTATAACATATTGCGTTTTATAGTATCCACTCACGTCCTGCAATGGATGCACTTTTTCATTCATGTACCCTATACGTACTATAAAAGTGTCATATCTGTTGCCAATTTAAGGATCAGATGAAATCGGAGAGTGATTGTGCTACTTCCAGATGATCTGTTTCCTAAGCATGTGTGGCTGTAGTCTACCACCTCATCCATCACATGAAGAGGACAGACACGGGCAGATAAGGAATAAATATCACTTTATTGAGAGATCCCAGGGTAATATCTGCTGAAAATTCAGCTTTGAATTAGGGCTGCCCTCGACTAAGGAGTTTTCTGGTCGACTAGTAGTCATTCATTTTATGAATTAGTCGACAATTTGCACGTTTATTAATAAACCATTTTAATTTAATTGTAATTGCCTACATAGCCTAATAAGCGCTCAAGCACACGCATAAAGCTTGCCACAGCGCACGAGCAGAAGTAATGATTATGAATGTGTCAGGGAAAAACAGTAAGGAGACTGCATTAACATTTTAATAATTTGATAAACTAGTGCTTTCTTTGTTTTCGGCTTAAGACAGGTGATGAAGTCGGCAACACTGACTCGTCATCTCCGCAGTAGTGGATGCGCCTGTATGCATGTTTCATATGGATTACATAATCTAAGAAAATTTGTTTTCCATTTGAATTGGTTCATTTGTAAGTAGACATTTCACTCCTATAGATATATTTTTTATGTCTGTAAGGCAAAGATATATACACGGACCTCGAGCTCAAGTTCACAGAGATAGAGACGGCAGAAAGCGCATCATGTTTGTTTTCATTATTTTACAAAAGTGCAATGTTTTGTTTTCATTGTGAGTGTACACAAATAAAAACCATAGAAAGAGACGGAGTAGGATTTTTAGAGTAAGTGATAGCCCCCCTAGCACCGGCACGCTCCATCTGTGTGCAGTGACAATTTCTCTTAGGTTAAAACAAGAGTGCAATTAAAGTGATTAAGCCAGCTTTGAGGTGAGGTGATTGATCGGAAGGTTTGCGCGATGCCGGGCCCGACAGACATGAGCGGGACTTGCCGGTGGATTTTTTTTTTTCTGCGACTAATAAAATTTTGGTCAACCAAGCCTCTTCTAGTCGACTAAAGGTTAGTCGACTATTAGGCGGCAGCCCTAGCCATTCACGATAGACTATTTTAAACAAATTAAATTTTTAATTAAAACAGAAAATTGTATTTTTAAAATTTCATCAATACTGTTTACTGCCTTAAATAATACTGTATTTAAACAAATGCCGGCCTTGGTTGTAAAAGAATGAGACTTGTAAAAAATATATTAACAGTTGTAAATGGTGAGTGGATTTCTTTAGAAGTGTCGTTACTTCAGAATAAATTGGCGTTCAGATTACTTGCATATAGACACCAACCAATAAATCAGGAACTCACGAGATGACTTGACGGGCTAAGTATAAAATAGCTTAATGTTTTAACCGGTGTTAACATCCAGGACTTTCCGCGACTGCGTTACAGTACTATGTTCTTAACTCCAGTGACACTTGACGATAACAAACGTCCAGACAAAGGATCCTAAGTCGAGCCTTAGAAACATGTGCAAGAATGCTGCATGGGTCTTCCAAAGTAGCCACATGCAGGCAAAGAACAGAGAGAACAAACAGAGAGAGAGAGGTCGACGAGAGAGAGAGAGATGGGCATCAGCTTCCTCACACTATATAGCTGCTGCTGTTTGGAAAGTCTACTGTATATGAAGAGCTTCCAGATGTACAAACAGACACTTATAGGATCAGTTAGAGAATCACTCGGACTGATTCAATCCGATTCATGAATGAATTATTCAGATGAACTCTTCAGGTTTTCAGATTCAAAAGAATGCTGTGTTCATGAAACGGACATCACTGACAAAAAAAGATCTATGCAAGAAACCCAAGCTCTGATTCAAATATGTAACCAGGATGGGACGTATCCACAATCCTGTGCTTTTAATCTGTGATATAAACAAATGAGCATCCACATCAATGTGATAAACAGTGCACAAACAAACAGTGATTGTGTGATAAAAGTGTGATTCACAGATACTTTGAAGAATGCCTAAAGTATCTGTAGTGAATCTGATATGGGGCAGAAATGAAAAGCAAAAAAGAAAGAGCCAAACAAAACAAATGTGGGGGGATGTAGGAGCATGCAGCCATTGAACCCAACAGATTGTTTCATATCAGAGCCTGGCATCGGACAAGAGCGCTGAGGCACCCTATCACAGCCAACAGTGTGAAATGTGAGCATACTGCCCAGCCACAAACTACACACCAGGAAAAAAAAACAGAAAACCAGTGATAATGAAGATTATCTGTTTTCTAGAATGCTTTTAAGATATGTATGCTTTCTCTCATCCATAGATGGGTGTTTCTTCAACTTTTGACACTTTAATATCCTGGGGTAATTTTTAATCTAAAAATTAAAACGTGACTAACGTGACCTGCCAGAACTAAAGCTACGCTTGATGTTTATAAATATGAAGAGTCTAAAACAAAGAGAAATAAACACCATTAAAATTTTTAAATGTGTAATTATTTTGTACATAACATTCAAACGCTTCCAAACATCAAATTAGTATTTTTTTATTCAGCAAGGATGCATTAAATCATGTGTCACTAATGATTGGAATAATGGCTGCAGAAAATTCATCTATGTCATCATAGGAATAAATAAAACTGTACATATATTAAAACATTTCTTCTAAATTAAAATAAAAATTAAAATTTATGACTAAAAGACACTGTGTAACAACAAATATGATCAAACATGTTATTTAAATGGAATTATTTTGATTAATTTTTAATTATTTCTATTTCCAGTCAAGGTGTCAAAATTATGCAAAAAGTGAATAAATATTTAACTGTGTATTTAGAATGCACACATGGTAGCTGTTAAATTATCTTAAGACAAAGGGTCTAACATTTTTATATATATATATATATATAAATATTATATATATATATAAAAACAATGTCCATTCCACAATTGTCATTTCTGAAACAGAATGCTAATTAAAATGTTTTGGAAATGACAGTGTGGTGGAACAAGGTCATGAACTTAGAGAAAAATAGTCACAGTTCAATCAGTGTCATGGACAACTTAATTTAAGTCGGAAGAGCATGAAAAGGGTGTTTTAAGAAGTTAAGATCACTTTTGCCTAACAATCAAAACGGCCAAAAGTTCCCATAGTTGAAGAAACACCCAGATGCGTAGATTTAAGATGACTGCACACGTCATAGTCGCCTCAGTAAGATGAACGTTGTGCATTACCTCAGCTTGTACTCATTCACCTTTAGCTCTCAGAGCTTTGACTCTAGATTGCTGGAATGCTGCGTGTGGCCCTCATATCCGGCTGAAAGGGGTTCGGTTGTGGCCTCTCAGCAAACAGAGGTCAGGATACGTGACTCGTGACTTGACTAAGATATATGACAGTGCATTCTAGTGCGGACCCGATGATGACATTTTTCACATTGTGTTTACCCTTGACCTGTTAAATGGAGGTTTGCAGAGGTGGCGACGCTCACAGGTTGAGGGGCAGCTTTACTGGTGTGGTGAAGTCATTGAGTAGAGAGCTGTTGGTAAATATTGAGCTGTGTAAATATTTACCTTGCACACCTTGAGCAGATGTTGAGAGTAACTTTTGCCTGGGGCTCTGAACAGTAGGAGCTGCGGCCCTGGCTGAACTTACTGCCAGACGGCAACAGGCCAGTGACCCCCTCCATTCGCAGGTCATCCAGATCCTCTGAGAGAAACAGAGACAGAGAAAGAAAGACAGATCAAAATCTGCTGATGATTTGAACCCTCAGGTTATGATCAGATGGAATTTACTGCCTTTGTTTGGAGTCACAAAGATCCTTATGAGGTATGCGTAAAAATAATAATAATAAATTTAAACATTTTACATTTTTACAACAATATGAATCACATTTTTATATTATTTATATTTAAAATGGTACTGATAATAATGTATAATAAATTATAACAATACAACAATTATTATTATATTATATGATTAAAAAAATATACATGTATATATTATTATTAGTATTATCTTATTATAGTTTCATCCATTATTTAAAAATGAAAAATGTAATATGTACCCATTTTATCATTTCATTTGTGTCTTTTAGAA
This sequence comes from Sinocyclocheilus anophthalmus, assembly GCA_018155175.1. Taxonomy (NCBI): domain Eukaryota; kingdom Metazoa; phylum Chordata; class Actinopteri; order Cypriniformes; family Cyprinidae; genus Sinocyclocheilus; species Sinocyclocheilus anophthalmus. The sequence continues at coordinate 27,520 of JADLZN010001339.1, read as the reverse complement.
TGACAATGACAATAATACTAATCAATAATAATAATAATATTATTAAAGACAAATCATTAAATCAATCAGAGTAATAAGAAAAAAAATCATTGAATTTATCATGGTTATCCATTGAGTTTTTGATATTTTTTCTTTCGATTCCTTTCTTTTTTTGTTGTCCAAGTCTTTGGTGACAATTCTTGAAGCCTCAAACTTTATTTTCATATTATGTATAGTATGTTTTTTTATATGAATAATGTCACCATGGATCTGCAATATACAGAAACAGTGGTGAACTAAACAGACTTTATAGCAAGTTTATCTAAAACATTTCATATAAACAATAAAACAATTAGGACATCTGCTGGGTTTGATTATAATTTTATACCCTAGGGAGGACTGCACCCAAAACTCTATCTATTACAACAAATCTGTGTTGAATGTCGCTGGTGATGTTTAAAACAGTTTTTATTAATATTATTATGGGGTTCCTAGCAACACCGAATGTGCATATTCTGATTCCTACTGCATGCTCCAACACTTCTCTAGAGGACCTCCCCTCAGCGGACCCCTCTCATGAGGCATCTTTAGCACCGAGATGACCATGCCCTCGAAAACCCCAAATAACAGAATTCTTACCACATTTGTCTTATAAGGGTTGACTTTTGACCCAACTCACTATACTACTTACTGCTTTTTGTGTTTTATAGTTGTCTTTTCGTCGTCTCTGTCTTTAGACATTCCTATCAATTAGAGTATTTTTTTTCTGTACAATTTATGCCCCATTCTGTCACATACCCATTTGATTAAGCTTACCACCTAATTTTATTCGGGTACGAAATTAATGTGCTTGCTAAAGTTGCTTTGCAATGCTTTGTGTATGGTGAAAACCCTTACGGCCCGTGGTTTGTCAGGTTAAGCAAGATATAATTCTGACTTGACTATTTAGGCCCAAATCTGGAATAAACCTACATACCACCTTGTGGCGGGCATTGACCAACTTGGCAGTGGTAATTTATCGACGTTCATTGAACCAAGTTCCCCCCCCCACTCTCACTGTTGATTACCTGGCTTAATATATAATTCACACCCAACCCAAATTACCAACTCAATTACTGCTTTTCTTAATATCAAATCCTTAAAAGGATTTGTAGGCTGTCTTAATAGGTTCAACGGAACAGGGCAAACATCTTCCTCTATTACTCTTTTTTTTTTCCCTAGATGTATGCTTACTGTTCGAAGACTGCATCTACGCGACGATTAGTCTGTTTCTCTTAGTCGAGTTTTGGTCCGTTAGCCCCGATCCATCTGCTCTTCCCAGTGTCAGTTTTTATGGCTCAGCATGTCACCCAAATCCTTTAGTCGCTTCCGACCAGAGGTTTGGATCTATGTCTACTCGCTTCCGGGCCTCTCTCCGTCTTGCAAAGCCAGCGGAGACCCTTGGACCCCTAGCTGCAGCCCCGATCCCGCTCCCCCCTGTCCCGACTGTCTCAGCTTCTTCTCCGGCCCTCCGGGACTCTAGACTCACCGGCCCCAGTTATGGTACTTTCTGCACACTGTGCCTTTGCTCTGCTAGCTGAATTATCTGCACACCAGCTCGGTTTTTTTGGTTCTTAGTAGGATTGTATATTCGTGCGCCCTTCAACCCCTCGATCTCTGATGCCGGTTTTCTCTTCCAAGGTTTTGTATCCATGTTCTGTCACGATGGAGTTTTGCCGTCCTTGCAACTGTCGCCTTCTAGCTTTTGCTTAGTGGGGACACCTCTCCATTCAGCAATACGTGGAATTGATGCAAATGATTGCCATAAGCATTGACTTGACTGACTGACTGGCCATCCAAACGTATTTTGTAGGAGATTGTGGAAGTAATGTATAGAGGAGAGAAAATACATGAAGAGAGATAAACAAAGCTAACAGCACTGAGATGGGCAACTCTATACTCCGGGAGGTCACTGGTGCCTCTCTCACAGCATATGCTCACAGCATGCTCGCCTGCCCCCAGATAACAGGTGCAGAGGGCTGGATCTGAGAGATGTGTGTCTCTTTACACTACAGCTGTTCCTTAACAACACGCAACAGGGCCGCTGGGTTAAAGCTGGGTCATTTCCCAGAATTTAGCTCAATTATATGAATAAGCAGAGCTGACTGGGTTTTTAAGCTATAGAGACCTGTTGTACTTTGCTGCTTCTACTTAAAGCTTTAACATTATTCATATATTAATGTGTGCATACAAGCATAAACCAGTTTATGTACAGGATAATAATCAGGGGGTCATAATTGCTAAATAAGGCTCAATTAAGGACCTCGATTGTAATTGGCCCATACCTAGCCAAAAAGTAAGCTAAATATTCACTGATTGATTTAAGATCAAATATTAATTTTGTGATGGACAAAGGAGAGTGCTTGGTTAAGAGAGTAGGCACTAAAACTATTCAACTTTGCTATCACAGGAATAAATTATATTTCAAAACATATTCAAATTGAGCCAATAAGTTGATGTAAAGTCATTTTCAATGTTTTTATATTTATATTTGAAAACTGAATAATGAAAACCATGTAAGCCGACTAACAGGCGAAGCAGAAATTTGTATATACCCGCAAAACCAATTTTAAACAGTTTGTAGCAATTTATGTAGTTGTTATATTATCAATATGAGTTATGGTCAGGTTGTGCGTGTTTTTGTAATAGCTTGGCATGCCCCTCCTCACTCCTGTTTCAAAGCCCCCTCCCGAACAATCTTTTTGTTAATACCCGCCACTTGACTCAAACGCATGTTTCTCACAGGGAGTTTTCTTTCATGTCACAATCAATAAACTATTATGACTCCCTCCAGCACCAAGATAATTCCCCTGACGCAGCGTTCCGGGTAAAGTGAGCGCATTCCGTGAGGCACAGCGCTCCTCCACCCGGGCCTTCCTGTGTGCTTAGGTGTTTTATTTATAATCCACCGTACCATTACATTGTAGAACCCATCGCAATTAGCTTCCAGGACTGCATTCCGCGCTTTTGTTGGAAGAAAAACCCGAAAAAATAAGCACCTTGAAGACAAGCGTGAAGCTGTGCTAATGGCCAGGAATTAGACGTGGCCTATTAATCCTTTTACGAACTCCTCTGTACTTCTGACCTTTTCTCAATCTTTTACATCTCTCAATTGCCTCGTCTTTTTGTTCGAGCTGCTGATGTGGGAAGGGGCCCGGTGGGAAATAACTTATCAGTCACAATTAAAAGCCTAAAAAAAACGCACCTTTTTGTGTGCGAACGCTCCGTGGTGTCAACACGAGATTTCTCCCATGAGTCTTTGTGCAAGCACGGAAAGCATGTGTTTGTGTAAAAACCCCAAGGAGATCTGTTGGCTCGGGTTATGAGGTATACTGGCCTTGTTCCGTGAAATACCATGCCGAGTTTTTCTGTGGGATATTACAATGCTTATTCATTTCATTCATTGAGGTCTGATTTACAGTATGAGACTTCCCAGATGACTGGATGAGCCCCAACTTGACGCGGCCACACTTCATAAACACACGCAGATTTACAGGAGAACACAGCTGTCAGTCGTGGGAAAGTCTCTACTTTTTAAGGACATTGGGCCGCTGCGCGCCCGGTGTTGTGGTTTGACGATGCAGGTGGCGGAACTTGTGTTGCAAATTTCTCGTCGGAGCGTTTTTGTAAGCTGATGTGAGTTGGACGGAGTACGGAGCATTGAGAGAAGACAGAGACAGATGCAAAAGGAGCCAGCTCACTCTACCATAAATATGTTTAAGTAAGATGGAAGATTTAGTTTATTGTAAATTGCTTACAAATACATTGAATTGCATAAATTCATGAGATTTGTGGGGTTGGTATGGATTTTTTTTAGGTGTAAAGGTACTTTGATCCCCCAAGGCTGCATGTATGTGATTCAAAAATACTTAATAACAGAATATTGTGAATATCAAGGGACTAAATAAAGCCTATTTTATGTTATTCGATAATATAAGTTTAATTTATTTGAATTACACAGCTTAAAAATGAACAACTTAACTCTAAACCTGTTTAAAAATGGGACCTTTGCATTTTGTCAGCATATAGTACATACAGTATGAAAATAGATAAAAACAAGATTAATGAATGGATATGATTACTTTGGCACTCAAACAAAGTTTACCTATGCCATATTTTAATTTTACGTTAAAACAATCATTTTCAATAATGCTTTTTTTTTTTCAATGCTTTGATAACAAAAAAATATGTTCCCGTGGTGTAAAAAAAACGAAAACGTAGTTTTTAAAAGTATAACCCTGTGATAATACAACTATGGAACAAGCCAATATGCTTCTCCAGTTATGATCAAAAATGTATGTTGATTACAATTAAAATTGCATTCGTTATTGTGACAATTATATAATATCTGGTCCTTGTGTATTAAACTTTTGTATATGCCCCACCCATACTTTTCACTGATATCACAAATTCAGGGCCATAAACCATGTCTGTAGTCTTAGAAGAAGGGCTGCTGCATTTGATGTAGTTGAACAAAACCATTTTGTGCGTAGTGGTTTCTGGAGTATTCACAGTGGTTCGTCTTATTTGTGCAAATTTAGGTGTTCGATTGGCGGCATACTCATTACATACATTTACTCTAGCGGTTCCTTTTTTTTTGTGGTGTTACGCAAGGACCTCCCAATTCTACTTGGTATCCGGTTCCGTTGTTTTCTATGTATTTGCTGGGTGGTGTGGATTTATTGTACACGCACTGCTCTTTGGTAACTTCGGTTGTGTTGTAAACTGTTTGGCTCTCTAAATACATAACTTGACTTTGATCGATTGATAAAGCATACTCAGTTTATTGGTTACGTATTACATTTGAAAATCTTACCCCATTTCATTTATGTTATTGACTGTATCACTGCAACTCTCATTGGCTTCTCCAGTGGTATCCTGCTTTAACTCAATATTATAAAAATTATACATGACGTGTACAACCAATCTTTGTTTAAGGTATGTATGACTAACCACAGATCACATTAAGTTTATTATTGTTTGTTATGCTTAAAACGCCATTTTCTAATTTCCTAAACCGTAACTGGAAATATTTATTACGCATTCTACTAGAACATATCTATTCTTATAATGTATCATTTTGTGAACCGTGTCTGCTTTTACCACACGTCACTCTTATTCCACTCAAAACTTTATAAAAGACATAGGAAAGACCTATAACAATCATCTGGTCATATTATTTAATGCAAGGTTACCTGAGATTTGTCTTAATAGAAGGTCAGTGTTGCAAGAAATGGATAATAAATAATACCCCACCCTAACTAATTGCCCTCTTTACATTGTTTGTATTTTTCAGTCGTTTTGTAAGTGTTGTACCACAGGCGTTGGCTATTTTCTTTATGTGGTGCTTCAAGCCTGGCTTGTTTCACAAAATGTGTCAATGCCAAGCCATTGACAGCTGACATTGCTAGACTTGGACCAACATGTCCCTTCACGCGGCGCGAACGGGATTTTCTCTGACTCATGCCATAGACAAGCCAATGAGACTCGCAGGTGCGGCCTTTTCGTCCCTATTCAATTTGGAAAGAACTGACACGTATGGGAAACCATTAAGGTGTTCTGCAGGTATGTTTTAATTATGGCTACCATTGTGCCATTCCTTAATTTTTGTAATCTGCCAGGACTGCCGATCTCGCACAGACTGCAAAATAAAGCAGGATTCATGAAGCGACACAAATTTCATTGTGATTTGTTTTTGATATCTATTCAGAGAGTAGAGTCTGCCGTAACCAATGTAAGACTAAGAGGGTGGTCATGTGGATTTTTGAAAATAATCTTGTTAACAAGCACTCTAATTAGTCTGATGCTATTTTATCATCCTTTAATCAGATGGACAGTATGTGAACAAAGTGGCCCCAGTATCTTCGCTGACTAATGTGTTGTACAAAAAAATATACCTGAGGCGGCTCCTTATAGCCGGGTATCGTAGAATCATAGTGGATGCATATGGGAGCTCTACTTGTTTGTATCTTGACCACCCAACTACTAAATCGTAAGAATGCACATATCGCTTAAAAGAGTAGATCAATCCCAATAAGCAATGCACTAACAAGAGGGATTGAATTACATTCCCCGATTGATGGCACCCAAAGTAGAGATTACATGTTTATAAATACACCACTAATCTATTCAAAAAATCAGTCTGTATTCTAAAACAGGGAACTTTGTAATGTGCGGGATGTTGCAAAATGAGTTGTGGTCCTGCAGCGGGTATATCCGCGGTTCAGGCAAATACTAAGATTAGTGACACGGAATCGATAGTGGTCACACATATGTCCCCCACACACACCCCAGAAGGCTACTCTGTTGAGAAAGGGCATTTAAACAGGCACATTTTAACGAGCCAATCTCCCCGAATTCATTAAATTACTTGAAAAAAATAATTATAGTGATGGATTCATATGTAATCTACAGGAAATAGAGAATTATTTGAGGCATGCAGAAATGATCCCAATATGACTCTTCTGGGATACGCAGAACTAAAAAAAATTAATATAATGCAATTTATCTTGGAAACAACCGTTATGATGCCAATAGATTCATCATACGTGCCTAATACCTGATAAAGTTATTGTATCTTATTTTATCACTAATTATTACAAAGGTCCTCCCCATTACATCACAAAAGAATCTATGTTAAATAAGCGTTCCAAAAATGGACTGCATAACACCAAATCTGTTGTTCTTCATCTGTACCAGTATTCATAAACATGATCTACACCCCGCCTCAAAGGCAGATGCAGAATGCAGTATCAATAGGTTTAGACATCCCAGCCCTTCTAAATGATTCAATGCTATACAAGGGCAACATCAGTATGTACAGCCAAACTATAAACGCTTCTTATGATGTCGTATGGTAACCTGGGGATCTACAGCCTAAAATGCTGTCTATTGAAAGTCACACTAAAAAGAGTTTGGTTAATCTCGTTTTGAGAATACTCCTCTACTCCCAGGACAGCAGCGTACCAAACGATACCTTTATATCACATTCAAATACATTTTGATAACATTTGACAAAGAAATAATTACCTCTCCAGCCGGCTAGGCACAAATCAGATTCAATTTAAAACAAGAGCACGGCGTCTATGTGAGTGTGCGTTTGCAGCAGTCACGCGTTACTGTAGTGTCACTGCATACCTTCAGTGTGGAATAAATCAACTGCCGGGGATGCTGAGCCCCTGGCAAGAGGTGGAAAGTGTTATCCAAACAAAGACCGGCGTGATGACAAGGAATTTCTGTCTGTAATTGTTCGCACCAACCATCCATAATGTTATGGGTCCTATTGACGTTTTGTGTGTGCGCTTGTTCTAGACAAAGTTTCCATGTAGTTTAATGCATCAAAGTCTACACAAATTATTGTGGTGTATGTTGAGGTTGTTAGTCACTATTTGTAACTCCTAATTGAATAAAGTTCTTCAGACTGTTACATGAATCCCAACCAAAAGTTACATATTTATTTTTTTACATTTTAGAAGATTTTAAAGAAGTAATTACATAATCACATAGCCATACCACAGTAAACTATAATAAAAGCAGACTACGCAGGCAGACATGACGTTTCCCGATTTACTTCAAAGTTCTCCATGGGTTTATGTTCCATCTCTAGCTCATAATTATCTGAGCCGGGTAATTGACAGAATTCGCTGTCGAGAAGCTCTAGACGTCTCAGATTTTAAGCACTTTCTGCATTTGTATTTCATTAAGACTAAAATGCTACGTTCCTGCGCTGTGGTTTAGTCCTCACATGCATACATCACTTTGAAGTGAGTGGGAAAAGCACTTTTGTTATGCTTTGTAATGAAAACAATATTTTAACTATACGTTTATAATTACGGCACCAGGTCGCCCCTTTCGTTCTCTAAAAATACTTCTGCCTCCCGCACTGCAAAAATTTCATGGTGGGCGATGATAAGTGATCTTTCAAAGTTTATATCTTGAGTTAATGAAAGATGGGATTAAGTGGAGTTACACACGACACTGAGGTTGATGAGAACTGGAAGCACTCTGAGGCATGATGTACACTTTCTAGAGACACACACTTATTGCTATTAAGGACTAAATTCCGTTTACGTTACAAAATCACAATTTGTTGAATTGTTTGTATATGATGAACAGAGGATTGTTAAATATCCATAGCAGTATTTATGTCATTTCAATATGGCTCACCGTGGGTGTGTCAGTTATAATGATATATACAGATCGGTTCTCTAAAATAATTGAAAAGAAAATAAGATGAATCTATATCCAAAAAGAGCAAGGTGCACCTAAAGCAGAGGTTTTTTGTGACCTATACTTTAGATTGCCACGTGTCCCCCCAAACTCTCAACCAGGAGTCAATGCTAACACATCTTAATAAAACATTAATTATGCTAGCTCTTCTATTACACATTTTGTTTTACCTGGTCGGAGGAAAAGTCATGTCATCAAGAAAAATCTTGTTTACAATAATGACATGTTACTGTCCTTGTTACTAAGCCAATAAACATTAAATATATCCCACTCGGATTTAAGTTTCTGTAAAGCAATATACGATTTAAATCATGATTATTGATTCAAATTCAATATTTCTATTGTGCATTTTCCCCTAAAAAATAAGCTTTTAACATTGAGCCACCCTTTTTTATCATTTGTCAAACTTAGTTTGGGATCAGTAAGGTTTTTAAATGAAAGAAATAATTATTTACTAGCAAGTATGCATTACATGATCAAAAGTAAGAAGTAAAGTGTTACATTGTTACAAACAAAAAGTTTTCTGTTCAGCTAAATGACTTTTTTTTTTACTTCTTTTTCATCAAAGAATCCTAAAAAAAGTATCACGGTTAAAAAAAAAAAAAAACAACAAACTGATTTTTTAAATTAATAACAGTTGTCAGACACCCCTTTGTTGTGCACCGAATCTGAATCATTGTAGAATGATTAGGAAGGTCAGTGACAGTGAAGCTGCGTAATGATGCTAAAAATTTCAGCTTTGGCATCACAGGCATCTAGATAATTATAAATTATAAAAATATTATATTAAAATTATGAAAACCCGTTTCTTGCAGGAATTGCTAAGTACTATTTTAAACTATTAAAGTGTTTACTGTCTACGTATCAAGACAATGCTTTTAGGATCGTTTGTGCGATTGGAGCACTTTTTTCGAAATCAGAATAAATCGGACTTTCATTTTGTTTTTTTTCAATCACCTTGGCCTAAAAAACTTATACCCATATTGAAATTATCCAACTCTGTCATGACATATCCTTTTCAGAATTGCTCACTGGAGGCAATCAGCGTACAAAGACATTACGACTTCGCAAATAATTGCCCACAATGTAACTCATCAAAACACCTCCACTTTATTCTAACACTACGCATACACACCATGCTTCGAATGCAAAAAATGCCCTTGACGGCTGAGTCAAGCAGAGTTTGGTGCTCTGTTTATCCACACCTTAACTGCGTGACCCAAGAAACACCAATCCGCACGAACACAGCGCACACCAAACTCTCAGATACAAACCCTTCCTAGGGGATTCTCTTGTAGAATTATACAACATGATCGCAAGATTACAAATTCAGACCATTCAAATCACGTGATTCGTTCTGGACTTCAACCGTGCCTCATGTTTGTTACACATCTGATGTGTTAGATTAGTTGCTTTGTTATGTCTATGGGGTTTTTCATTCTTTACAATATATAGTATAGTTTGAGGTTTTCAACTCTCGGTTATATCTAAGATAGGGGTGGTTGGTGGTTATATTTTTCACCTCTTCACGGCTCTTTTTAAGGGGGGTCTTTGTTCAATTTTTTCAGTTTTAATAAATGGCTCACTGTGGCCTACACAATCAATCATTGAGCTGTGGCTTGCATCGTCTTGGCACAACTGCACACAATTAGGTAATGCATCTGCAAGAGTGTGGTAAAACTCATAAGAGCAATAATTTTTCAAGAGGGACTTTTTCCCCCTCTTATCAGTGTATCAAAGATACCATATAGTTGCCACAGCCAAGCCTCCTTCATATGAAAGATTGAAGATTACTGTAATTTACACCAGCATGTTCCATCATCTCCAGCATCCCTGACAAACTGACAAACCTGTCCCGTATATTCTGGTATACAGTGGCCTGCTTGATTTCTCTGTTACTTTCGTTTACTACCGGCACCAGGCGACAACTGTGGTGTTTTCTCCGCCTATCCAGGAGAAAAGTTTATGGGGTTCAGGAAGAGCAGAGCGTGTGCACAGCTGTCCAAGAATCACTAAACAAAAGCAGTGCCTGATCGCTTTCAACTCATAACCCGCGCACTCACCACACTCTATAATATATACACAGAATTTGCGTAACCTGACCCTAGCGGCGTAAATGTGAAACAACATCATTTAAATGATAACCCAAGCTTTGCCATAAAAACTGACATGAAACATTGGATTATTAGCACCGCATAATCAACAGGGTCTTCTTGACATTGGCAAAACATACTTTTTCTATGCTAATGGATAGGGACTGATAAAAAATGTTTACTATAAGCAAGCCATTGATATTAGTAAGATGTCCAGGAATGACGCCACTTGCATCAGTGTCCTCACAAGGCTATGCAATACCATACAGCGGGACCAGTTGTGTATGATTATGTGAATTCTTTATTTAAATGGTTCTTTTACGGGAATCTATACACGACTCATTTTCTAGTTGAAACTCCAAGAGTTTTTAAACATTTGTGGATGGTGGATGATGATCTAGAAGCTTTCAGATTTCTCTGAAGCGGGAGTTAATACAAATATATATGTCGTTGACTACCTAGGATGATAATGTTTTATTATTAGGCAGGATGGTTAGCGGATATATATCTATACTCAAGATGTACCAATACTACTTACCGTTCATTAAAGGTGTGTGGGTCAGCAAGATATATTACTAATGTTTCCGAAGACGTTTTCTCAGGCTGTTTTATTTTTCTCTAAAAGTAAAATATAAAAAAAAAAACAGTAAGAATCGTGAAATATTTATCAATTTCTACTGTGAATATATTGCTTTCTAAAAAGGTAATCACATTCCTTTTGTCTGCTGAATTTAGATCTTATCAGTCATACTATTCTTATACAGTTTCACGGTGATTTGTGTCCAAGAAAACCCTTCTGATTATTATCAATGTTGAAACAGTCGTGCTCTTTTTTCTTTTAATCTATTTTTGTGGAAATGATAGTTCAAACAAATAACTTAGCACTTTATGTTAAACACACAATACTTTCATAATGTGTCACTTGTGTTCAATTTAAATAAAAACACGGACTCTTGCACTTTCAATGGCTGACAAGGTCTCACATCTCTTTCTGATCAATGTCAAAATATTGATTATGTACATATTCAATTTGATAATTCCGGTTGACGCACTCATACATAACCTACACAGGTGTATTTAATGAAATGCCAAGCTTCTGAAACGTACGTCTATATAAAAACAGTATAAAATACTTCAATTGAAACGATACACAATATTTGAACTCAGCACTGGATTGATTTTCTTTTTTTAGACTTTTAGTGATTTTTGTTTCCATTATCAATTCCCTTCATTTGCAACCATGTTTTTTTATGCGTGTTTTTAGCCAAACCACAGCTATTAATATTTCACACTTGAGATTCACGGCTGCCATGTCATCTGGGTCTCTCTGAGCGAGACGAAGTGGGTGTCTCAGATACGGGTGGGCATTCAGCACGAGAGAGAGACCCATGAAGCCACCTTATCATTATGGCATCAACTCCTGTCCCAGTCAAATACAATGACTCTATAGATCTGGGTGATCAACCAATTCTAGAGGACATCATATGTATCAAAGGTCCCCTCCACCACCATTCATGAACACCCCTTTCATATAATCCATCGTCTATGTTGAAAGGTGTCAGAGGTGACTGCACTATTCTTCAGAGTCTTTTATCCAGATAAAAAGCAGCCGACACAAATCCGAAACCTTGAAACACTGGCAGTATATAGCTATTCATCTCGCTGTTAGTGGCCACAGTCTTTTTCCGCTCAGCAAATATAAACAACACCTGGAATAGATTCTACACCACCAGTATATTTTGGTGCTACTTACACACCTCTGTCAGCACTGTCATCGCTCGTGATTGTTTTAGTACAGTCAAATATAGGCAACCCAGGTCCCTTTTTTCTCTCTGTGCCCATGCGCTTCATAGACACCTCATTTTACCGTAATGTGCGGCTTCACTCACGTGTATATCTGACATGGCCATGGAATAGTCATATGGCCATTATCTAGCATTGCTTTGGCACGGGGAACCGAGCCCATTAAACCATGGGGGATTTCATGGCTGGGGGTATTTCTTGTTGTAACCTATAGGCCGCCCAGGCTTTTTCTACATGTTTTTATTAGCTAACCAAACGCACAACTAATGCTGCCACATAAACATTGGGTTGTGCTCTCACAACACAACCCATTTGAATGAGTTGGAATAATCTGTGTTGATATGTGCCAGACCGCATAGATGAGAGTGGCACCACATTCTTTGGATTTATACTAGATTACAAAAAAGTTGCGAGTCATTTTCCACTGAGGCTGATTTTGTTTATTGATTTGTTTATACAAAAGAACTTATTCTTTAGTGTCAATAATCTCAGAATAAAAGTTTTATGACTGTCATATATAATTTTCCAGATAACTAATATCATATTTTTGTAACCCTTTATAAATAATGTTATGTCTTTGTCAGCAAATGCACTTTGGTTCATTTTACTTCAACAGTTTAAGCAGTTCAAATAAAGGGTGATAATAACTATGATGTCCCTCTAGTGGTAAAAAGCTGGCATTGCTAAAGTCAAACTATAATAGTAATATACTATGTCTAATAATAATACCAAACAAACTAATACAATATAATTTAGTAATTAATACTAAGTTTTAAATTATAATTATATAATGTTAATACAAGGTTTTAAAAACATGCTACCTATAAATCTTACAAAAATAACTGATCAATATGCATGAACAATATAACTGTTACTACTGAGTAGCATAGTTGACAGGTAACCATTAAAAAAAGTAAATAAATTAATAAAGGATAAAAATACAATGTAGAGTAGAACAAAGTTTTTTTTCTCAGTTTTCCCTGAAGCTAAGTTAAACAAACAAACAAACGAATGAATGAGAAAAAATAAAATTGAAAGAAAAACAGAGTTAGGAAGCTTTTTTCAGTTTTCCCTGGAGTCAATTAAATTAAATTAAAATAAAATAAAGTGATGGGATAGGATATTTTTCTATAGTACAGGATGGACAGATATATGGAAGATTACAAATATATGTACTATATTAATAATACATATACACGAGAGTTCAAAAACAATTTAAATGTTCATATAGTTTGGCTTGGAGGACAAAATGTATGATACAAAAAAATTGCTACAAAAAAAAAAAGGTAGATTTTAGACACACACACACACACCTCATAAAATTAACTTATTAATTGCTAATAAAACTAGAGCAGCTGCACAAGTTCTGATGACCAGTCAATGGCTGGATTAATATATAGAATATATTGTAATATCACATACCTCTATATATCGTCAGGAGATACTAGCATTAATTTTGTGCATCCTGTATATGCTTTTTTGTTTCTCAAAGTGACAGTAGCTGCATTTTATGAATCACAGAGGTCTACACTTTAAGCTAAAAATCTTCTTTACTGTACTATTGAAGAAATTATTATTTTTTTGTCTTGGATGGTCTGAGGGCGAGTAAATTAACAGCAAAATTTCATTCTTGAGTTAATTAAGCGGACAATTGAAATCCAGCCTCAGCTGAATTCGAGCACACCTAAAGTTCACAGGATTTTGGGACAAAACCAACCATTATTATACAGGATTACTGTATCAGTAACTTTTAACAAAACTGAACTTTAACCCAGCTCTGTTGAGAGAGGGAAAAAAAACAGTTAAATTGCACATTGTGTCCAACATTTGAGTGATATGAAAGCATGCTCTACCCTACTGGTAAAAAATTTATATTTCAAATAAAATAGTAATAAAAAAGAAAATATAGGGATGAACAGAATTAAGAAGCTCTCCTCAGTTTTCCCTGAAGCTGTGTTATATTACAAATAGATTTCTTTGCAGTTTCACCAAACTGCCAGAGGAGCAAGACAATTAGAGTAGCACAGCGGCTGATTCCCTCAAGTGCCCAGTCAATATGTTCAGTAAACAGCCTGAGCAGCACCTCCACTAAATGCATGATAAACTGAGGAAAACCAGTGGGCTGAAGACATCAGGAACAAGGTTTATTCATTAGCACAATTACACTCTCTTGAACTGCGTTAATTTCTCTATAGAGCATTTAGCAAGGTGGAGAGAGGGTCTAAAACACAACTACACCATATTTTCTCCAGAGACAGGCATCAGTGACTGATGGACTCAAATGATTCTCACAGCAGTGCCGTACATACGTGAAAGCTGTTTATGGCAAACAGGAGGGGAGGAGAGGATGATAAGCTTTAGAACAGAACAATATTGTCAATAATACAGAAATGCTGCTCAGATCTCCACCACTAGAGTCAGTATAAGCCGTGCAACTTCCATATAATACCAACGTTTTTTTATATGTCAAATGTTGTCTGAATATGTGGAAGGGAGCTCTTATACTTTTATGTAAAATTCATTTATTGATACCAAGCAAAAGTATTTTTTCCTTGTTTTCTTAGAGTAGCTTTGTCGTCAGTCTGTCTGCGTTATAATAATTCGTTCTGATGGGGTTTAAGAGCAGATATTAGATTAAGAGGGACTTTCTGCTGCAGTGTTACAGGACAATGGATTGGGTTTGGCCCAGAGGAGCATTAATCCACTCGCTTGCGCTTTAGATAATGTGCTGCCAAGAGTCTTGCTCACTTCCTCTGAAGTCTTACAAAGTCAAACGCTTTTGCAGATGTACTGTAGGTACAGAAAGTACAACCAGCATTGTTTTAAAAAATGCGATGTATTTGTTTTTTTTTTAAGCATAGCGGCGTTATTTATAATAGCAAACTGAATTGCACATGCAAACAGTCCAGTGCATGCATGTATATTTATAATAAATTTGCATGATATTTTTCTATATACGTGCAGGGCCATAGCCAAGCTATTATAATTACCAAGGTCCCAAATCCCCCCCCTACAAGGCTGTCAAATTACAAATAGAATATTTAATATTCATCAAATTTAAATTTGAAGACAAAATGTTTGGACAACAATTTAAAACTATGTCAGTGGGCAGATTGATAGTCTTTTCATTTTTAACTTTGTCAGTGAAGAAAGTAAAGAAAAACCCACATGTGGGTTCAATATTGCATCATCATAATTATTTTAAAAAATCTGTAAGTTGTGGAGCACAAAACTAGACATACAGTGGGTACGGAAAGTATTCAGACCCCCTTAATTTTCACTCTTTGTTATATTGCAGACATTTGATAAAATCATTTAAGTTAATTTTTTTCACTCATTAATGTACACACAGCACCCATATTGACAGAAAACACAGAATTGTTGACATTTTTTATTAAAAAAGAAAAACTGATATATCACATGGTCCTAAGTATTCAGACCCTTTGCTGTGACACTCATATATTTAAGTCAGGTGCTGTCCATTTCTTCTGATCATCCTTGAGATGGTTCTACACCTTCATTTGAGTCCAGCTGTGTTTGATTATACTGATTGGACTTGATTAGGAAAGCCACACACCTGTCTATATATGACCTTACAGCTCACAGTGCATGTCACAGCAAATGAGAATCAATATGAGAATAGGTCAAAGGAACTGCCTGAAGAGCTCAGATACAGAATTGTGGCAAGGCACAGATCTGGCCATGGTTACTAAAAAATTTCTGCTGCACTTAAGGTTTTTAAGAGCACAGTGGCCTCCATAATCCGTAAATGGAAGACATTTGGGACGACCAAAACCCTTCCTAGAGCTGTCCGTCCGGCCAAACTTAGCTATCGGGGGAGAAGAGCCTTGGTGAGTGAGGTGAAGAAGAACCCAAAGATCACTGTTGCTGAGCTCCAGAGATGCAGTCGGGAAATGTGAGAAAGTTGTAGAAAGTCAACCATCACGCAGCCCTCCACCAGTCGGGTTTTATGGCAGAGTGGCCCGACGGAAGCCTGCCCTCAGTGCAAGACACATGAAAGCCCCATGGAGTTTTGCTAAAAAACCTGAAGGACTCCAAGATGGTGAGAAATAAGATTATCTGGTCTGATTATGACCAAGATAGAACTTTTTGGCCTTAATTCTAAGCTGTATGTGTGGAGATAACCAGGCACTGCTCATCACCTGTCCCATACAGTCCCAACAGTGAAGCATGGTGGTGGCATCATGCTGTGGGGGTGTTTTTCAGCTGCAGTGACAGGACGACTGGTTGCAATCGAGGGAAGATGAATGCGGCCAAGTACAGGGATATCCTGGTTGAAAACCTTCTCCAGAGTGCTCAGGACCCTCAGACTGGGCCGAAGGTTTACCTAACAAGACAATGACCCTAAGCACACACCTAAATTAACGAAGGAGTGGCTTCACAACAACTCTGTGACTGTCTTGAATGGCCCATTCAGAGCCCTGACTTAAACCCAATTGACATCTCTGGAGAGACCTAAAAATGGCAGTCCACCAACGTTTACCATCCAACCTTACAGAACTGGAGAGGATCTGCAAGGAGGAATGCAAGAGGATCCCCAAATCCAGGTGTGAAAAACTTGTTGCATTTTCCCCAAAAAGACTCATGGCTGTATTAGAAAAAAAGGGTGCTTCTCACTAAATACTGAGCAAATTGGTTGATATCTTACTGGACCATGTGATTTTTTCAGTTTTTTCCTTTTTTAATAAATCTGCAACATTTCAACAGTCTGTGTTTGTCTGTCAATATGGTGTGCTGTGTGTACATTAATGAGGAATAAAAATTAACTTAAATGATTTTAGCAAATGGCCGCAATATAGCAAAGAGTGAAAAATTTAAGGGGGTCTGAATACTTTCCGTACCCACTGTATATGGTATCTTTTAAAACACTTTACTTTACTGAAGGCTACCAGGAAAGCAATGCAATTAAGTTTACTACAAAGACAACTGCTTTGTTAATAGTTGCTTGGCCCTTCACATTGACAGTTACGAATCACATTATATGAATCACATCAATATATTTATGGCAAAATTAGTCAAGTTTATTAGTTTGCATTCCTGATTATTTTTCTCAGCTGTTTAACATTTCTATAATAAAACAGCTGACAAATATGAAATGTTTGGCTACTTCTTATCTTGCACGTTATGGCCGCTTACTGAAGTGTCGCGTTGAAATTTGCGCTATGCAGCTTCTGTGAACATAAAGCCTGCCTACTTTGATTTGTTTGGTCATCTCACATATTTTTTGTCATTGAGAAGCGATGACTGTCACCGTAACAGACAGCTGGGCTGAGGCAACTCGGATGAGGAGGTCAGTTTAATCTTGGTGCTGTGCAATAACTTTGCAGCACCACCAAATAAGAGTTAATACTATATTAGGCAATTATTTCACAAAGTACACCTAGGAAAAATGACCTCGTAACTGGCTACGGCCATGGGTACGTGGACGAGCATAATATGTGCATGTGAATAAACTGCTCAAGAACATGTTCAGATCATATTTTACTCCAAAAATCAAAAGGAAGAAATTATATTTTTGCATTTTGCAAATTAATCCTATTGAGTATTATTTTATTTTGTTTTGTTTTATTCTAATTTAACTTATTATTATTTTTATTTTTTTTACATTGTGATATTCTTTTAAAGGGGTCATGACATTTGTATCGGATCCGCTCATGTATATGAATAATTAACCTAACTAGTTATAATTAACTTTTCATATTTTAGATCCGCTGTAGATAGTTAGCTGACCTCTCAGGGTCAACTGTCTTGTTAATTCTAAGACGTTAATTTCCTGGTTATGGGAAATAATTTTCTTACTGTACAATTCTATAAGTTTTTAACGTAAATCTGCATGATTATTGACTCCGGTTATGAGTAAACAATGAACACGTGAAGTGTGATACAAGTAAGGTTTTATTATACATAAACCCTTAAACTAGTCCTAACATACGACATTAAACACAGTAAGCCGGTCTAAACATACACACACACACACACACCACACCCCACACACCACACACACAGTTGTATAGGAAAGGTTTCCAAGTTTATACTCAGCTAGAACGAGCATAAAGAAATGGATTTTATGGAACTTTGCATTGTAAGTTCAACAGATCTAAGCCTTCAGGGATACGTCAGATTCTTTGTTCAAACACACCTTTGTAAAAAGGTTTTAACTGATACTTAATGTATCAATTAATATGACTAAGTTTGATACTTAGCGAGTCTTGGCGGTCTGAAAGAGATTCCTGATGCGAATCTTAAAGCTTCCCGTTGATCTTTGTTGAATTCGGGTCGATGAGAAGAACCAGGTTGAGTCAGTGTCACTTGATGAATGGAAAGGACTAGGCCGGAGAAAAGGCCTGGCACAGATGCTTTGGTATCCTGAGGCGTTTTTCTCACATCTTCATCTTTGCTTAAGACCGAACCACCGACTGGGGCAGGTCACATGAAGTGTGACCTTTAAAGCCTGCAAAGATTCATGCCTCTAAAGATGGGCTTGTCCAATGAGAAAGACCAGAATCCCAAGTGGGCGTTTTGAGATCCCGTGGAGTTTATTACTCTTTGTGTGGAAACATGGTACTTAATATCTGGAACTTGAATCGAAAATACTAAAAGTTCTCAGGGCACTAATATATTGCCTACATACCAACAATCTACACTCTCAGTTAGATCATCCGAATGCGAATTCATAGATACTAGACATGAATTAGTTACTTATATGAATGAGTGGTTTTTTCGTAAGCATGAATAAAAATAGTCTAGAATACAACAGATTAATACAAAACAGCAATAATACACACAATGGCCTGAAGAAAATGGGTGTTCTTTCAAAGAAGGTTTTCCTATGAATTATTTAGTAGAACAGTCCATTTCTCCTGTGCGTTTGTACCCCTTGTTTCTGGAGAAAGCAGTATGAGAGCCGGCTCGCATTCCACAAGTTTGTAAATGTATCGGGTTACCATGAAACCAGGGTCTTGTTCGGGGTCCTGGGGTGTTACAAGTTATTGGAAATCTATGCTAAACAAAATATATAGTTGTGTTTTGGAGTGGTCCATACGCTACAACATATTTATTGTTTGTTTATGTTCCTGAATTCCCTATAGTTATTATTATTATTATCATTATCATCATTATTATAATTATTATTATCATCATTATTATAATTATTTGGACGAACAACATTCAAATTTAGTGAGTATTTTAGATAATTTTCCCACAATGTTTCTCATCCTCTGCCTGCAACAGTCGGTTTTGGGATATTTTCCCTTCAAGAGGTCAGTGTAACAGCCCACTTTTATGATTAGCTAACATCCATTACTGTTATTACCACCATTACCGTTTTAAAAATAGTTTTTACATGAAATATGTTACTTACAGTTTGCGGCGTTATTGTTGGGTTCAGAACAGTTGGCACAGCCTGATCTTTGAAAAAAAAATATTGGCAAAACCAGCATCATACTGTGATTTGTTCTCAAAACAGTCAACGGTGAAATGTACTGAACACACGCGTAAATTAGCACTGATGTGACTGGGACGTTCGCTAAAAATAAACTGAATCCATTTTTCTCTGACGTTGGGATCCTTCGGCAGCATATACAAACATGTTGTTTTTTGACAGCCAGGAACATCATCTGCCTGGCATCACAATCTTATTGTAAACAACTAATCCGCCAGACCCACTCGCTGCACGTCGACTGAACACCTGTGGGTGTGACAACGATGCAATGATGCAAAAGTAGGCCTTGTCTTGCTCTGGAGGCGGTCATATGCAAACGACTGTGCCCAGGTGATGTCACCTTGAGCCGTTTTCTGAGGGTTATTACATACATGATTTTTATTGATGAGAACATTTTAAGTTATGAAACTTGCAGGATGTATTAAGCATACAAAGACCTCTTCTATGTCAAAAGAGCAAGGGAAATTTGGTTTCTCATGTCATGACCCTTTTAATACTAATTACAATGCATTTATAATCAATAATCACTAGAGCACATCATATATATATATATATATAAAATATAATAATATAAATATATAAATGTATATGCATGCAACTGGCTGTATGCTGTTCCAAAAACTTTATGGCTATTGTACTAATATACTGTGGTGTGAAAAAGTGTTGGCCTCCTTCCTGATTTCTTATTTTTTTTTTGTCACACTTTAATGTTTCAGATCATCGAACAAATTTAAATATTATTAGTAAAAGATAAACAAGTGAACACAACATGCAGTTTTTAAATGAGGGTTTTTATTATTAAGGGAAAACAAAAAACTACATGGCCCTGTGTGAAAAAAAGTGTTTGCCCCCTAAACCTAAAAACTGTTTGGGCCACCCTTAGCAGCAACAACTGCATTCAAGCATTTGCGATAACTTGCAATGAGTCTGTTACGTCCTGTGGAGGAAAAAAAAGAGTAAGGAGGAATTTTGGCCCACTCTTCTTTGCAGATTTTTTTTAATTCAGCCACATTGGAGGGTTTTGGAGCATGAACTGCCTTTTTAAGGTCATGCCACAGCATTTCAATAGGATTCAGGTCAGGACTTTGTCTAGGCCACTCCAAAGTCTTCATTTTTTTTTTTCTTCAGCCATTCAGAGGTGGACTTTCTGGTGTGTTTTGGATCATTGTCCTGCTGCATAACCCAAGTTCGCTTCAGCTTGAGGTCAAGAACAGATGGCTGGACATTCTCCTTCAGGTTTTTTGGTAAACAGCAGAATTCATGGTTTAATTTATCACAGCAAGTCTTCCAGGTCCTGAAGCTGCAAAGCAGCCCCAGACCTTCACACTACCACCACCATATTTTACTTTTGGTATGATGTTATTTTTCTGAAATGCAGTGTTACTTTTAATCAAGACGTAATGGGACACACACCTTCCAAAAAGTTTTTTGTCTCGTCAGTCCACAGAGTATGTTCCCAAAAGTCTTGGGGATCATCAAAATGTTTTCTGGCAAAACTGAGATGAGCCTTTATGTTCTCTGCCATGCAGACCATTTTTGCCCAGTCTCTTTGTTGTGGTGGATTCATGAACACTGACCTTAACTGAGGCCAGTGAGGCCTGCAGTTCTTTGGATGTTGGTGTGGGGTCTTTTGTGACCTCTTGGATGAGTCGTCGTGGGGTAATTTTGGTCGGCCGGCCACTCCTGGGAAGGTTTTCCACTGTTCCTTGTTTTTGCCATTTGTGAATAATGGCTTTCACTTTGGTTTGCTGGAGTCCCAAAGCTTTAGAAATGGCTTTATAACCTTTTCCAGACTGATAGATCTCAATTACTTTCTTTCTCATTTGTTTCTGAATTTCTTTGAATCTCTGCATGATGTCTAGCTTTTAAGGATCTTTTGATCTACTTCACTTTGTCCATTGTTATATACATTGTAGCGGCTGGACGCAATCAACACCACATTATGTTGTTAGCTATATTAATCAATACCTGTAACCCCCCTCGTTAACAAGCCATATAGACTATGGACCCTTCCCCCGAAATCGTCTTACCACCTCATAAAGACCGCAGGTTCTATGTCCGAACCACATCTGATAACACTGTTTTATGCTCAAAGAATGCAAGAGTAGACTCTCCCTGCATTTTTCCAAGGAAGAGCCCTGGCACAGTAGAAATTGACTTTTCTACTAATTAATTCATAGGAAAACCTTTCTTTGAATGAACACACATATCCTTCAGGTCATTGTGTATGTTGTCTTTGATATTTTTAGACATTTATCATTCTTATGAAACCACTCATTCATATAACTTACATATACCGTGTTTAGTATCTATGATTTCGCCTTCTGATGATCTAAACGAGCGTGTATATTATATGTTGGTACATAGGAAATATATTAGTGTCCTGGGAATCTTTATTAATTTTGATTCAAGTTCCATTTGCAAATTACCATGCCCTCACACAAAGGGTCGTAAAACCCTCCAGCAATTGCAACCTCCCGCTTTGGATTTCAGCCTTTCTCATTGGTCAAGCCCATCTTGAGAGGCGTGAATCTTCTCAGACCTTAAAGGTCTCACACCAGTAACCCGCCCAGAGTCGGTGGTTTGGTTGAATTCTGAGAAGATGAAGATGTGAGCAAACGCTCCAGGACACCCTGGAGTATTCAAACTTAGTTTTATTATTTGATACATTAGGTTTCATTTGCACCTTTTTACAAAGGTGGTGTTTACTAAGACTGCGATGTGTTCTTCAGGCGGTAGATCTGCTGAATTGCAAATGGTTCCATAACTTCATTCCTATTTTCTCTCCTCTTTACTGCTTTAAGCTTTAACCCTTTCCTATACCAACTGTATGCATGTGTGTGTGTGTTTGTGTGTTTATGTAGTATGTTAGACTAGTTTAAGTGTTTATGTAGTTAATAAAGTGTTACTTGTATCACACTTGAGGTTGTTTATTGTTTGCTCATAACTGGAGTCACTAAATCATGCAGATTTATGCTACAAGCTTTGTGTAGAGTTGTACAGTAAGAAAGTTATTTCCCTTAACCAGGAAATTAACGTTCTCAGAATTGACAGACAGTTGACCCTGAGAGGTCAAGTACATATCTACAGCGGATCTAAATGTTTATAATTAATTATAACTAGTTATGATTAATTATTCATATTTCCCCTTGAGCTGATTCGCTAAACATCTCTGAAAGAGAATCAATAAGCTTTCCATTGGTTGGTTGTTAGGAGAGGATATTTGGCCGGATACACTAGTTTGAAATCTGGAATGCTGAGGGTACGAAAAAAAATTCTCTAAATACTAGAAATATCGTCCTCTTTAAAGTTGTCCAAATGGAGTCCTTAGCGATGCATATTACTAATCCAAAATTAAGTTTTAATATACTGTATTTACAGTAGGAAATTTACAAAAAAAATCTTCATGGAACATGATCTTATCTTAATATCCTAATGATTTTTGGCATAAATGACAAATTGATAATTTTGACCCATACAATGTATTTTTGGTCATTGCTACAAATATACGGCCAGCGACTTAAGACGGTTTTGTGGTCCAGGGTACTTTATTTTATTTATTTTATTTTTTTCAGTTTTTATTTGTTTTTTTATATAGTGTGTTATTGTTTTAAATAATGATTAATGCTGTGTGTGTTCACTGCTGTGTGTGTGCACTTTGGATGGGGTTAAATGCAGAGCATTAATTTCAAGTATGGGTCACCATACTTGGCCACATGTCATGTCACACTTTTTTATAATGGCGTGTAAGCAGCCACTGATATGTGGCTATTCACTGCAGAACAAGAGAGATGGAAAAGTGTTCTTTTAAAGGAAAGCTGCTATTCAAAAAAATAATAATATTTGAAGAGAGACTTTGAGTTTTTGAGTGGGTAATGAGTCCCGTGTAGTCCCTCTAAAATAGAGTGTACCACAGACGGGATGCTCCCCCGCCGCTAAAAAATACGAACAATATTTTTCAAACCAATGCCCTGATCCACATTTTTATTAATTTTTTTTTGCTCTGCCCCTCACTTGCGCCTGGTTTTATGTTATAACTCTATGAGGAATATCTTTGGATGTAAATGGATTATGGTGAGTTTGGGCTCTTTTTAATCAGGATAATTTTCTGAAAATAATGCTGCCATTTTTCAAGATCTATGCATGTTTCATTAAGTTATGAGCTAAAACACCACATGAAAGCAACCTTTGATATTTTTGCTAAGCTACATGTCATCTTCTTTTTTGTGTTATAGCTTTATGAGGAATACCTTTAGATCTAAATGATAGATTATGGTCTAGATAGATCTAAAGATATTCCTCATTGAGTTACAATACATTGACATCGAGTTATAACAAATTCCTCTTGCATTATTGACAAACTATTTTCCTGTTTGACACTGTAAAGCTGCTTTGACACAATCTGTATTGTATAAAGCGCTATACAAATAAAGGTGACTTGACTTGACTTGACATAAAACCCCAAAGGCGCATATATTATAACTTTCACATTGTTTTTACGCTTGTCATTTCATGAAATATGCTCAGATCGCTGAAAATAGCACATCATTATTTACAGAAGAATCTCATGATTGAAATTAGTCCAAAATCAAAATAACCCATTGTGTCTTTCTTTTGTAAATGATAGCTAAACCCATGAACTGAATAAATCATTTGGATGGCTTAATTGAGCAATTGGCAAGTAAAATGTAAAAGCCAGCATGTTTCTGTCTGTTCTATCTTTTTTATATATAACTTTTTATATAGGTACCACTTTAAAGATTTTTCGAATGCATCCAACAAATTTGATGAACTTTTAACGAATGTTGAGTAGTCCCCTCAAGCAGTGGTGTAATGTAACGAAGTAATAACATTTTGTTACAGTACTTAAGTATTTTTTGGGAGTATCTGTACTTTACTTGAGTTTTTATATTTCAGACAACTTTTACTCCACTACATTTCCTAATTAAAATGTATACTTTTACTCCGATACATTTCCCCGAAGCATATTCGTTACTTTCTACAAAATAGTCAGAAGTCAGAAGATCACGGACTGCAGGAAAGCATGTTTGATGAATCAGTGGTCTGGCTTTTGCAAGTTAGACTCCTAAAAACACACTTGCTCATGTGCAAAAAAAAACGCGGATGATTCATTTTCCACTCAAGTCGAGTCTGGGTTGTACGATACAGCATCGTCTGCGATAATATGGTAAGTGTCGTAATGATGTGCGATCCTGACTTATCAGTATATCACACAGAGAGTGCACGCACGTTGATTTATTAGTCTATTAAAACTCAAAATTCCAGGCATTCTAAATTGTAGACGGCAAAAATGCTTCTGTATGCTTTTTATGTTTATATAATTTAATATAGTTAACTTAATCTATATCACACAAAGAGTAGCCTACCATTTTTCTGCAAATATCAGCATGAACACATTTAATAATAATTTTATACAAGTTCAGTAAAGCAATAAGTGACTTACATTTTAGACATAATAGCTTGTAGCAATAGCAATAGCTTGTTTTTGCTCAATTTTGCCAACGAAAATAGTTCCAAAGATCACAGCACTGTTTTGCGTCTCTGAGCAATGGACGGTGTTTACTTATTGAATGAATCAGCTTTTTGAACGAATCGGTTGAATAAGTGATTCAGTGATTCACTCATTAACACAGTTAAATACTTTGTTCCCGAATGAATCAGTCGTTTGAATTAATTGTTTGAATCTCAATGATTCACTCATTAACAGTCACTTGCTGCCACCTACTGGCGGTTTTAATTTCACATTTTGACTATTTTGTTCATGTTTTAAATTATTTCAAATATCAGTATTCAACGTTTTATGTTAAAAACAAAACATTATTTATCCATCTATAACTGCAGGTTAAATGCATCCATGTCCCCTCTGAGATATATTAAACTGTGTAAATACATCTAAATGCTTTTTCAGATGCAGATTCCAGAAATGTTGTATTACGTTGGAATGAAAGACACTAAGTACCATATGCAGTGCTTCTTATTCTTACCCAAAAATACAAAATGGAAGAAAGAGTTAAAACTGAACACAATATTGCTACTCAAGCCGTATATGAACAATTTTTATATATATTTATTTGCTTCGTTTCCATTTTGCATTTACTAGAACTTTCACTTTCAATACTTAAGTATGTTTAAGATTAAAAAAATACTTTTCGTACTTAAGTACAATAAATATCACATACTTTAAGACTTTTACTCAAGTACATTTCTAAATGGTGACTTCAACTTCTACCAAAGTCATTTTCTAGTAAGATATCTGTACTTTTACTGTAAAAAGTATGGCTTTCAGGTACTTTAATACACCACTGCCCTCCCCCCTAAAAAATAGAGTGTACCGCAGCGGTACACAATAGGTGCCATTTGCCATGCTTAGAGTTGATCCTTTACATGCATGATGCATCCCTTTGTATTAAGTCTCTCAGTATTGCGAGTTATTCTGACAAACAAAAGTGTTCATAAGTTTATTTTATTTATTTTTATTTTTTTGTGCCATACTCTGATATGTCAGAAACATCATACAGCTCAGATAGTCATGTGTCATATGACTTTTGAAAGGTCTCCAAGAGTAGAATAAAACAAGCAGGGGGCTTTGACTAAACTTGACTTTACTTCTGTGTATGTCACTCAGAAAACAATAATTTCAAAACTGTCAAGGCCTAAGAAAAAGGCTACCTTTGTTCCAAATGCTATAACTTTTGATTACTTCATGATATCACCATAGCATTTAATTCACTTATGGCTGGACGGTGAATTTGTCCCCTACCTTATTTTGAATGTCAAATAAGACAGATATGTAAAAATTCCCTTAAGCACACATTTTTAATTTTTTTTTTTTTATTAGCTATTTCTCAGCAGGAGAATGTCCAAATATAAAGATTTTTTCCCCTCTAAAACTACAGTTTTCTATCAAACTCTGCCTACCTTTTGACTCTCTTTGCTACAGTTTTGCAGTTATGAGTCATTATTTTTGTATATGTCACTCAGAAAAAAAAACAATACCTTCAGGGAGGGGGCAGCGGCTTGGGTTGCGTCTTCAGGACTTGATTCTTGGGAATGGCAGAAGTCTGCCGGAAACACGGGCTCTTAGGCTATACCGTGCACTTTACACATATGGGACCCACTTAGGTCTTACATATGGAACCCTGCCTTCTACCGGTTCTCGAGGATTCATCGAGTGAAGGCCTGGCGCTGGACGTTCCACCCCGTCGAGGGGACAGAGGAGCTCGACAGGGCCTACAGTAAGGACACTCTGGAGCAGTTTTAGCAAGCCAACACTAAACTGGGGCCTCTCAGTGCCTCTACCCGTTTGAGGTGAGAACACATGAGGATACCAGCTCCACACGAAGGCTATAGAATCTAGCGAACGTGTTGGGGGTTGCCCAGCCCGAAGCTCTACAAATATATGTCAGCGAGGCGCCACAAGCAAGCGCCCAGGAGGATGCAACACTTCTAGTAGAGTGAGCTCGCAACCTGAACGGTTGAGCAGACCGGGAATGTTAATGGCACGAAGTGACCTCAGAACCTTCCGACTCCAAAGGAGGAGGTGGCGGGTTAATTGCGACATGCAACGGGAGCACAGACCACCTTGTTGGTTGATGTACGCAACGGTCGCCGTGTTATCCGTTCGGACAAGCACGTGCTTGCCTCGTAAGCACCCTTGGAGACGGTTCAAGGTAAGGTGCACTGCTAACAACTCTAAGCAATTGAAATGCCAGTGCAGTTGCGTGCCTGCGTGCCCTTGTATGTGGCCCCCCAATCGGTGGTGGAGGCATCCATGTAAACCACAGCATGCCTGGGGGTTCTAGGGGCATTCCTGCACGGAGAAACGCAAGGTCTGACCACGGGGTGAAGGTTTGGCGGCAGGCTGGTATAACTTGGACCCGGAAAGTGCCGCGTC